>JADBJO010003058.1:264940-268938 GCA_016801955.1 Conus betulinus | reverse complement strand
TACAAGAAAACTTGCAGCACTCAAGCCATGATGGACCCACTATCAATCCATCCCCATGATCTTGTCCCACATACCAATCTTCAAACAAGTGCCCCCCTGTCACATTGTGCGTCTCAGACATAATCAAGCCACTTCTATCCACAAGAGACCACTCAAGGGTCAGAATGAATTTTTTCCACCTGCCCAGTTTCTCACTCTGAATAAAAGCAGCCTCATCTTATTTTTGTCCCACTGTTATCAGCTCTCTCTCTCTCTCTCTCTCTCTCTCTCTCTCTCTCTCTCTCTCTCTGCTGTATCCCAGCATTCTTTTTTTTGGCTGGTGTGCTCTGAGGATGTCCGTAGAGAGGCAGCAGTAGTGCCTTCTAAATGTGACTTTCTAACTGACTTATTCTCCTTCATTATTTTTTTTAATTGCCAGTTTCTTTCTCATTTGTTTTATGCTTCTTTGTCTGATCTGACATCATTGTTTGTTCATGTCATTTTATGGGGTATTTCTTTATTCTTCAAGTCGTTCATTCTACCATTTGCTTTTCTCGTTGGTTCCCATATTCCATGATCTTGTGGTTTTTAAACTGGACGAAAAAGAACGGAAAATGTCTTAATTCATCTTCAATTTAGTTACTTCTTTCATCTCTGTCTCTCTGTCTCTCTGTCTCTCTCTCTCTGTCTCTCTCTGTCCTCTCTCTCTCTCTCTCTCTCTCTCTCTCTCTCTCTCTCTCTCTCTCTCTCTGTAAAAGACTGGACTAAAAAGAACGGAAAATGTTTTCATTCATCTTAAATTAGTTATTTCTTTCATCTCTGTCTCTGTCTCTGTCTGTCTGTCTGTCTGCCTGTCTGTCTGCTGTCTGTCTGTCTGTCTGTCTGTCTCTGTCTCTGTCTCTCTCTCTCTCTCTCTCTCTCTCTCTCTCTCTGAAAGACGACCTCCTGTAGCACAGCAGTGTACTCAGTGCACAGCATAAACTCTTTTCGCTTTAAACCACTTTTCAGACCCGTACTTCCTGCCCCCTTTCACGTCTTGGAAGTAATCAAACCACGCCGAACCACAGAGGGCCACTCACGAGTTGGAATGAGCTTACCCCTGGCCTAGTTCCTTTTCCAAACCAGGACATCTCTTTTATGTTCCACCACTCCCAGCCCTCTCTTCACCATCCCACCAGTCTTTCTCCTTTTCTTTGAAATCAGAACGCTCAGTGTGCCCACATCCCCTTTCATCTCTTGTCCTCTGCAAATGACCGCTATCTCCTGCCTCATCAGTAATCAAACCACTCTGATCCAAAATGGGACGTCTCAGGCGATGAAGTGTCCATTTACACCAGCCCAGTTCCATTTCTACACTAGGAAGAATCACCTCGTTCATGAAAACAGCTCTCCTGCCCTATTCGTCTTTACAAAGCGCTTTTTTACGTCAACAGTGTCATTCCTCTTCAGGTTGGTAGTGGACTGTCAGTTTGGTGCATTATCAGAGTGATGGATTGATAAAGGTTACAGAAAGTCAGTTGTAACCCACAGATGTTACTCTGTTCCCGGCTTTTTTTTTTCAGTCGCCTTGTTCCTTTTACAATGGGTTTCAATACTTTTGTGCCTCTTGTTCTTCCTTATTTATTTTTCATTCATTTTCTCTTGTTTGTTTTGTCTTATCTATTTGGGAGGGGGGGGGGGGGGGGGACAGGGGATCCTGTTTAAGTCGTTTCTGAGCTTGTTTATGTATTTCATAGTGTCTGTGTTTGTTTTTACATCATTGTTTTGTAATAGTCATTCATTATTTTTTATTGTTAAGTATCTTGAACCTTCTGTATGTAGATCAATGTATTTGTTTGTTTATGTATGTTTTACTGTTTTCTTTTTTTCTAGTAGAGGTAAGCAAATTAGACGTCTAGATTAAGTATCAAAATTGCATACCACAGACATGCAGATTTTAATGTATGGTCTTTGTATATATACTGGATCCTTATTTGTATACCTTTGTATTTCCACACCACACCACCTTTTTTTTTCCTATGTCAGTATCACCTTCACACACGCTTCCAAACATCCTCCTCCAGCAAATGCCTCTCTCTCTCTCTCTCTCTCTCTCTCTCTGAAAGACTGGACTAAAAAGAACGGAAAATGTTTTCATTCATCTTAAATTAGTTATTTCTTTCATCTCTGTCTCTGTCTCTGTCTGTCTGTCTGTCTGTCTGTCTGTCTCTCTCTCTCTCTCTCTCTCTCTCTGAAAGACGACCTCCTGTAGCACAGCAGTGTACTCAGTGCACAGCATAAACTCTTTCGCTTAAACCACTTTTCAGACCCGTACTTCCTGCCCCCTTTCACGTCTTGGAAGTAATCAAACCACGCCGAACCACAGAGGGGCCACTCACGAGTTGGAATGAGCTTTACCCTGGCCTAGTTCCTTTTCCAAACCAGGACATCTCTTTTATGTTCCACCACTCCCAGCCCTCTCTTCACCATCCCACCAGTCTTTCTCCTTTTCTTTGAAATCAGAACGCTCAGTGTGCCCCACATCCCCTTCATCTCTTGTCCTCTGCAAATGACCGCTATCTCCTGCCTCATCAGTAATCAAACCACTCTGATCCAAAATGGGACGTCTCAGGCGATGAAGTGTCCATTTACACCAGCCCAGTTCCATTTCTACACTAGGAAGAATCACCTCGTTCATGAAACAGCTCTCCTGCCCTATTCGTTTTACAAAGCGCCTTTTAACGTCAACAGTGTCATTCCTCTTCAGGTTGGTAGTGGACTGTCAGTTGGTGCATTATCAGGGTGATGGATTGATAAAGGTTACAGAAAGTCAGTTGTAACCCACAGATGTTACTCTGTTCCCCGGCCTTTTTTTCAGTCGCCTTGTTCCTTTTTACAATGGGTTTCAATACTTTTGTGCCTCTTGTTCTTCCTTATTTATTTTTCATTCATTTTCTGTGATTTGTTTTGTCTTATCTATTTGGGAGGGGGGGGGGGGGGGACAAGGGATCCTGTTAAGTCGTTTCTGAGCTTGTTTATGTATTTCATAGTGTCTGTGTTTGTTTTTACATCATTGTTTGTAATCGTCGTCATTCATTTTTTTTATTGTTAAACATTTTGAAGCTTCTGTATGTAGATCAAGGTATTTGTTTGTTTATGTACTTATTACTGTTTTTTTTTTCTAGTAGAGGTAAGCAAATTTAGACGTCTAGATTACACATTAAAATTGCATACCACAGACATGGAAATTTTAATGTATGGTCTTTGTATACATACTGGATTCTTATTTGTATACCTTTGTATTTCCACACCACACCACCTTTTTTTTCCTATGTCAGTATCACCTTCACACACGCTTCCAAACATCCTCCTCCAGCAAAATGCCTCTCTCTCTCTCTCTCTCTCCTCTCGCTCTCGCTCTCTCTCTCTCTCTCTCTCTCTCTCTCTCTCTCTCTCGCTCTCTCTCTCTCTCTCTGAGAAAATACCTGAATCAGGGAACCTCAAGTATTTCTGTGGCATCCAAGACACGGTGGAAGCCCATTTCCATCCCCTCCTTCACATTTCTGTATGCCAGTCTTCAATCGAATACCCCTTATCTCGTTTTAAGTTTTGGAAGTGATGAAACCATATTGTTCTGCAGATGGCTAGGAAGGTAGAGAGGATGGGGGATGGAAGGGGTGAGAGGGGAAACGAATGCATCTTGGAGCTAAAAATACATTTCCAACAATCTCGTTTCCACTCTAACAAAGGCATGATCACCTCACTCATAAACTACTGCTATCTCTCCCTACTCTACAGCACAATTCTTCTTCCAGTCATCTCTTTTGTGACTGCAAAGCATGGCACATCGTTTTACACCATCGGTGACGCACCACTTTTTCCCCTAGATAACGTAATTATTCTTAATTGCCCCCAAAATACCCATACATATATTGTTGATGTTATGCATAATTTGAGAAAATGTAAACCATCACCAAGGCTTTAAAACTGCTCTAGATGTGATACCGTTTCGTAGTGCGATGAATGCATTTCAAATGAAC
>JADBJO010003058.1:249940-262440 GCA_016801955.1 Conus betulinus | reverse complement strand
GTATGCACACGTTTTGCAAAGAACCGTTTCAAACGGACTTACACACTTTATGAGAAGAACGAAATAATACATAAATCAAGCTGGATTCAGAAAGAGTAGATCGATAACAGAACTCTTTGTCAAATTTAAACAAACATAAAGAAGCAATTTGCTAGGCGTAAATGTATATTAACAACATTTTTTGACATAAATAAGGCTTAGCTTACGATCAAACCTGGCATTCTCGGCTCTTACTTAAATGAAAAAATATACGTGGTCTGTCAGTCATATTTATGATTATATCAAATGTTTTTCCAAAGATTCGAAAAATTCAAACTAGAATAGGGAACATGTATTCAACTAAAAGAACTCTTGCAATGGGTATTCCTCAAGGATCAATAATTGCTCCTTTCCTATTTTCATTACTAATGTATGATCTACCCGGTAAAATATCAAAAAAATGTCATCTTAATTCAATATGCTGAAGATATATGCATGTGGTAAGAAGTAACCTTAAAAAAAACACAAAACTCCATTACGTAGCATAAACCCATACAAAAAAGTGTTTGAAAAAGAGCTCGACATTATAGCAGAGTATTTGACAAAGAATGGACAAGTTTATCTACAGAAAACAAAAAAATATTGTCTTATTCAACAGTGGCTCGAATCCCAACAAAATGCCTATTTTTAAAATGAACGGTGTAGTTCTAAATTATGCTTCACAAATCAAGTTTTCGGCATTTACCTCACATCGAAAATGTCTTGGAAATCAGCATATAGATTATCTGCTGACAAAAGCAAGGAAAAGCTTTAAATTTTCTCAAAATTGTGAGTACACAGAAATGGGGACAAGAAAGGTCCACTCTAATTATCTATGTAAATATCTGACAAGATCAGAATAAACATTCGCGCAAGAAGTGTTTTTAGTGCACCAAAATATCTTTTAAAGAAACTTCAAAGTGTAGAATGCAAAGCGCTCAAACTTGCAATGGGTCTTCCCACCCATGCATCTTGTCTTCGGACATATAATGAAGCTCACATTTTACCCTAACATGATCAGACGGAAGTGGCTGCCACAAAATTTATGTTAAGAAGCATTCCAGTTAAGAATGATGTGAAAAATGAGATTAAAATTAGATCAGATATCGACTTTCCTACAAGTGCAAGAACAATATCCTCTCAGATTACTTTGGCAATGTATACACCTGAGCCTAGGCAAGCCACGGGCATTACTGTTGACGAAAAAACTCTACATCTGCTAGGCCGTCCTTCTTCTCTACACCACCCTGGGAACTTCAAAGTCCCCATTTTGTTATTGACCACACTGATTTAAAAAAAAAGACACAATATAAATATAGTGGCAAGCAATGTCAAATCTCATATTGAAAAGAAGTATCCAAATCATTTAAAAGGATACACAGATGGGTCGTTAATTCAGAAAAATGCGGGCTCTGCTTATTTGATACCTGATTTAAAAGTAGAGAAACGTTTTTCACTGGGGTAAAAGAAATCAGTTTTTACTATGGAACTTACTGCAATATTAATGGCGTTAAATTATCTTCTAAATTTCCCACAATCTATATGTCAAGTACTTTTTTGTGTTGATTCAAAGTCTGTGGTTCAGGCATTGAAAATCATTAAAATTGAAATAGATCAAAAGTGATAATTGAAATTAGGAATTTATTTCATGCTGTCTCTATACAAGGCACAGCATTTACTTTCTGCTGGATACCGTCACATTGTTCGCTTTATTATAACGATAAAGTAGATAGAGCTGTAAAAACAGGTGCAAAATATAGTTCAGAGTCTCCTAGGATGATTTTTTTTCCTTTTCGGTACAAGAACAATATAGTTTAGTGGAATCATATGCTTGGAACCATTTCCAGAATTCCTTCAAAAACTCACAATAAGGCTTATCTGTACAGATTTTAGTATTGCAAACATTAAAAACACACTCCCACATCATCAGCAGAAAGTTATCATCTCTTATGTATAAGTGGAAAGTCGATGCTTTTACAACATAATTTAGTAAAAAAATGCCTCTGTGTTTGTGGACAAAGAATCACAGCTGATCATACTCTCTTGTGTGCCTCATGCTTTCTACATTTACAATTAGATATATTTTTGAATCACCGGTATTAACCTGTGAATTCTATCTCTCTTTATCAAAGAGTCCAATAAGTAAGTACCTATAAATTCTCACATTTATCATCTCATACTTATGAGGTTACTTTTAAGTGAGTCAATCATTTACCTACAGCTTAATGTACATAAAACATACGAAAGGACCATCTCCATCTGTCCCCTACCCTCTCACTCTTCTCTCGCACATCAAAACCATTTGAAGTTTTCTAGCTTTGTCATTAGGGTTTTGGTTTGTATGTTTGTTTGTTTTGGGGTTGATGAGGTGATGTGTGTGTGTGTGTGTGTGTGTGTGTGTGTGTGTGTGTGTGTGTGTGTGTGTGTGTGTGTGTGTGTGTGTGTTTCTAATATCACCTAGCGTGGGTAGACGTTAAATTTGAAACACACACACACGCGCACACACACACACACACACACACACACACACACACACACACACACACACACACACACACACACACACACACACACACACACACACACACACACACACACGCACACACACACGCACACTCACACGCACGCACGCACGCACTAACACCCACACGCACGCACGCACGCGCGCGCGCGCAGAGTCATACCCACTTGCCCAAACTTTTATGAATTAATCAAAACTTCTTGGCAAGTTAGGTTCTAAAACGTGATTGCATCATCCCCACGGGTTGGGGTGGGGGTCAACCCAACAGAAGCTTGAGCTGTACGTTCTCCAGAGTGGAGCATTCTGTGCACGATCTCAAGAGTGACGTCCAGGGCATGTCGTTTGCCCAGGACCACAAAAGATTCTTTTTCTTCGTGGGCGTAGTTCTTGTTTAATGTAAAAGTGTATATCATATGAATACAAGGTCGTTGCTTTTTTTTTTTCCTTCTTCTTCCCTTTTTTTCTTTTCTTCTTTTCCTTTTTCCACACTGGTTACAAAATGGGGCAAAACAATATTAGTACATGTTTGGATTCTTTACTGATTTGTACATGTTATCTGGCATTAAAAATTCAAAGTCTGCTGATTTGGAAGGTGTGTCGATTATGAGAAATAGACAGTGATCTTTATGAACTTAATTCTTATGTTCACTGAACTGTGTTGTTTTGTGCTGAAAATTCAATCCTGCTGATTTCATCCTTTGTAAAAGGTGAATGTTTTGCATTTGCTTTTATTTTTTTATTTATACATTGGTATTGTTTGCAGGAGCATTCTTAAAATGTATATCTTGGATGTACCTTTTGCAAAAATCTGTAAAACGTAAATTCAAACGCCTTTCTTACAGATAATTTATTCTAAAGCTTATGCAACCCCAGTACTTGGCAGGACAGGTCACTTAGGGATTTTCTCAAGATTCCTAATCTGAGAGAAAAAGAAACTTTTCAAACATACATGGCATTGTGGGTTCCCTGTTTAAAAGAATTCTTCAGTGTAGACCATCTGGGGATTCAACAGACTGTATCAAATAGAACGTGCGAGGATTCATCATCAAAGAAAATGCCATATAAAACATATTTCTTCAGGAGTTCACAATTTCAGTGACTTTCTCAAATAGATTTGCGAGAATTCACCGTTCAACACTGCCCCCCCCCCCCCCCCCCCCTTTCCCCCAAGAAAAAAAAAGAAAAGGAAAAAAAAAAAAAAAAAAAAACTTGTGTGTCTTGGGGATTCATTAACTGTATGACTTTGCCAAGACCCATCTTGGAAGGATTTCAAATGCTAAAGTGATGCTGTAAACAGACTGTCTCGTAGGTTCATTATGTAACAGACTTTTTCACAAAAGATCGTCTAGTCGACAGATTATTTCGGTTATCCTTTTTTTTTTCTCTTTTCAACAAATTGCTTTTGTGTTTCAACAACAGCTTCCTCGAAACCACTTCTGTTGGTGACTCATTGTTTAAAGGACTCACTCAGACAAAGCACGTTGCTTTACCCTTTAAAGACTTCTTTAGAACAAACTGTCTCAGTGATTCATCATTCAGAATTTTGTGTGTTCTTCCAACAAATCGTCATGAAGATTCAATGTTTAAAATGGAAAAAAAAAAAACCTTTGCTTTGAGATCTGCCCTGGAAAAAAAAGGTTTGAAAAACAAATTGTCTCCGAAATACATTCTCTAACAGATTTCGGAGGCCAGTGACGTTGCCCACAAAGAGATGTCCATCAATAGGAGGCAGAGACAGAGGCAGAGGCAGAGGCAGAGGCAATCCAAATATTTCCTCTGAGGTCTGCTTCTTAATCGGACGAAGGTATACACAAACAAACAAATAACGAAAAGAAATAAACACACAAAAACAAACAAACAGAGCCAAGGGGGTGGAAAAGTAGAGAGTAAGGGGGCACATAGGAGAGGGTGGTAAGAGGCCAGGAAGGGAGAGGATGAGACAAAGGGGGGGGGGGGGGGGGGGTGTGGAAGGAGGGGCTTGATCGGACTACAGCACAAAACATTGATAAGAAAGGTGGGGATTTTTGTTAGATTTCAATGAAGCTGGGGATGGGGTACACATTATAAAGGTGTCGTGTTTGAGTAGGCTATAACATCGTTTTGAAAATCGTCTTTTTTTTTATATTTGAATGTTCTCTTATATCTTTTAGGGGGCGGGAGACAGGATTGAGAGGAGGAATGGGGGAGAAGGCTTGGGAAGACCCAGTAGACAATAAAAAAAAAGCAATGTATCCTTGAGGATTTTCAGACAGTTTCAAAACACATTTGTCCATGTGTTATTCAAAAGAAAATCTCTTGGCTAAATAAACACACACACACACACACACACACACACACACACACACACACACACACACACACACACACACACACACACACAAAAACTTGATTATCTGCTGAAAAACATTCATCGAAGTGTCATTCTTCTTTACAGACTGCAGTACGGGGTGCTTTTTGTCTGATTTGAATACAGTTTGTGATTGTGTCGTTTGTTTGCTTGTTGGTGGTGGTGGTGATGGTGGTGGTGGTGGTTTGGATGTCGGTGGGGCTGTCATTTTCTTTTCTTTCTTTTCTTTCTTCTTTCTTTCTTTCTTTCTTTCTTTCTTTCTTTCTTTTCATAAGCATTAGCTGAATGTGGTTTAACAGCACCTTTTTCCAGTTTATTTGATATCTTTCTTCTCGGAGTGGGGAGGTGGTCAGGTTGGGGGAAGGTTCACAGTTATCCGATCATCAGAAAAAGAAAAAAAGAAGAAACAGTCACAAAGAGAAGAAAAACAAAAGCAACAATCAAGCAACATTGGACCATGAAAACATATGAACATTAATATTCATGAACATGATCATCTTAGGACCTACTGGCATGAACAAGTAAATACATTTTTTAAAGTTAAGACATGCTAACATAAGCTATGATGCCATGAACAAACGGTAGCATATAACAGCAAACAAAACCAGGACAAGATAACAGACTAATTCGGAAGATTCCGTTCATTTTCAGCTTGAGGGTCAAATCGCTGGAAGGTTTTGTTCTCCCGAGCCAGGGACGTCAGATTTGTAAAACACTATACGGTCGATGAAATGTTGCCTGAAATAAAGCCTTCGGATCAGGTTTTCTGTCCTACGCTACAGGAACATGGCTTTCTATGCTCTCGGTATGATCATGTATATCAAAGCCATGAGCGTGCAAAAGTTGTGGATAAGGATAGATTGCAGGTGGAAAACAAATGTATAACTATACAATTGCTCTCTCTCTCTCTCTCTCTCTCTCTCTCTCTCTCTCTCTCTCTCTCTCTCTCTCTCTCTCTCTCTCTCTCTCTCTCTCTCTGTCTCTGTGGGGGGGGGGGGGGGGGGTGCGCGCGCGTACGCGCCTTCAATTTTCCATATTTGCATTGTATTAGCTCTTTTCTTTGAATACAATTATAGATTTAATCCATCGATCTGAGTGTAAATAAAGCATAAAGCATGTGGTTTGAATGTTTCTTTTCTTTTTTTTTTTTCTTATACGGTAATTCAAGCTCTTCTAATCCTGGTAGTATGAGGAAAGCATGAGAGAGAGAGGAAGGGGAGGATGTGGATTCTTACGCCACTGTTAATGTCCTGGTATTCAGTCAAAACTGAGGACCACCCTTTCTGTGAAAAGAATCTACAGCCATTTTATAGAATGTGAACCTATCTACAATTGCAAAGTACACACATCAACATTGATATGCAAAAATCGGACTGAGAGAGAGAGAGAGAGAGAGAGAGAGAGAGAGAGGAGAGAGAGAGAGAGAGAGAGAGAGAGAGAGAGAGTTCTTCCCTGGGTAGGCCATTATCTTTAATGAAAGAGGGTGATAGTAAAACTGTAAGACTTATGTGTACCATCCTTTATCTTTCTGTCAAGATGACCAACAAAATCACTTTTGGTATCAGTGCGCATGAAAGTGTTCGAGAGGTGGGGACAGTGGTAAGGGAAAAGGCGGGGGAAATACTGAGGGGGTAAAAAGCTATGATGAATGAGAGTTTGTGTGAGAGATTGCACACGCAAAGGGAGATGATCAACATAGACAGAGAAGAAGGAAAAAAAGAAACCTGTGACGTTACCGACAGGGAATGCACCCAATGTCGTCAAGGTAAAGAGGCTTCTTTTCAGCTTTCTTGTATTGTCTGTGCGTGTTGCATCGTGTGTGTGTGTGTCGTTCCAGTGTTTTGTTTGTTTTTTTATCTTCACCAAAGAATTTATTTTTTGTGTGTCTATAGACTTGTTTCTGTTCGTGTTATTGTTAACTGGCGTCAGAATTTTATATCCTGCTGATTTCAAAAGTGTGTCAGTTGTGATAAATAGACAGCAATGTTCATAAATTTCATTCTTACATTCGTTGAAAAATGTGTTGTTTAGCGCTGAAAATTAAATCCTGTTGATTTCAACCTTGGTTAAACGGTGTTTTTTTTTTTGTTTTTTTTTTGCATATGCTTTAATTTTTTTTAATAGACATTGGCATTGTATCCAGAAGTATTTATGAGAAGTATATCTTGAATGCATCTCTTGTATAATTCTGTAATTCATGTTCTTGAAACGATTTACTTAGAGATCATTTATTCTAAAGCTTATGTAACCCAGTGGTTAGCAGAACAGGTCACCTAGGGATTCTATCAAGATTTCTAATCTGAGAAAAGAAGAAACTTTTTAAACATTGCAGGTATCCTGTTTGAAAAAAAATACTTCAGTGTACATCGTCTGGGATTAACTCTTTAACAGACTTATATCAAATACATCGTGCCAAGATTCCTTACTTTTAACAAAAACGTCCTAAATACTCAGGAATTAAGAATTACAATTTCAGTTACTTTCTCACATAGATTTGCGAGGATCCCACGTTCAATACTGACACCCCCCCCCCCCCCCCCCCTTTCGCGAAAATAAAGACAAAAACGCGTTAGTCTCAGGGATCAATTAAATAATATTACTTCGCCGAAAGAATTCTTGGAAGGATTTCATATGGTATGTGGTTCTCTAAACAAATTGTTTTTCCTAGGTTCATTATATAACAGACTTTCACACAAAAGATTGTCTCGTCGACAGATTATTTCGGTTATCCTTTTTTTTTTTGTCTAATATAGCAGATTGCTATGGTGTTTCACCGAAGACTTTCACCAAACAACTGTGTTGGTGAATCATTGTTTATAAGACTCACTCAGACAAAGCATCTTGTCTCATCTTCCAAAGGCTTCTTTGGAACAAACTGTCTCAGTGATTCATTATCAGAATTTCTTATCAAAATAAATCGTCATGAAGATTCAGCGTTTAAAAGGGGAAAAAACCTTTAAATTTGGATTCCCTCTAAAAGGAGGTTTGAAAACAAATTATCCCTGAAATACATCGCCCACCAGATTTCAGAGGCCAGTGACTTCGCCCACAGAGGGATGTCCGTCATTAGGAGGCAGAGACAATCCAGGTATCTCCTCTGAGGTCTATTCTCCAACCAGACGGAAATAAACACAAACAATGAAACAAACAAAACAAAACAAAGCAAAACAAAGAGGAAGGGAGGAAAGGGGGGGGGGGGGGGCAGGGGAGAGAGGGGTAAGAGGGTAAGAGGTCAGGAGGGAAGGGGATGAGACAAGTGGGGATGGAAAGAGGCTTGATCGGACTACGGCACAAACGTTGATGACTAATGGTGGGCGTGGATTAGATGCGAATGAAGCTAGGGATGGTGTACATTTTCGATAATGACGTCGTGTTCAGTACGCTAAATCATCTTTCTGAAAGTCTCTTCGTCTTTTTGTATATCCTTGAATGCTCTCTTACATCCTTTAAGGACGTTTAGGGGGTGGAAGACAGGGATGAGAGGAAGAATGGGGGAGAGAAGGCTTGGGAAGACATGATAGACATTCAAAAGAATGTATGTGTATATATATATATATATATATATATATATATATATATGTATATATATATATATATATATATATATACATTCATATATGTGTATATATATATATACATATACGTTCATATATATATATATATATATATAGATATATATATATATATATATATATATATATATATCCTTGTGGTGTTAAAGACTCTTTCAAAACAGTTTGCCTATGTATTATTTGGAACACGATTTCTTGTCTGAAAGCAAGTTCTCAAGACAGTTTAATTATCTGCCTGAAAACACTTATCCAAGTGTCACTCTTCTTATCAGACTGCAGTCTGGGAGCTTTGTATTCGATTTGAATGCCATATATATTGTGTTGTTTGGTTGGTTGTTTGACTGGTGGTGGTATTGGTGGTGGTGGTGGTTGTGGTGGTGATGCTTAGGCTGGCGTTGGAGCTGTCATTAACTAGTCTTTTTCTTTATCGGAAATGAAATGAGGCAGGGAACAGTAAACAATAAACAGTAAACAAGTGGGGTAGTCTTTGCTCCCATAAGGAAACCTAACCTCGGAGCAGGCAATACAATATATCTGCCTTTGAAAGGGATTGTGATGGTTCCCTTATGCGGCCAGTGAAGAGTTTTTCATATTTTATTAATTTCATGTTCCCAGTTTTTACATCTTCAACCTCCTGCCCCCCCCCCCCCCCCCCCCCCCCCCCCTGCCCTCCTTAAATTCAAAGTTTTGCCAAGTCATTACTATGAAGACAATTAGGTTGTTGGCCTGCGCTTGTTTTCCCCCCCACTATTAGATTGTTCGTCTTTGTATTTGTCTGACTTTATTCAAGTTTAAAAGGCTGTGCCAGTCTTGAATAAAAGTTACTCTGTGTTAGGTTTCCTTATGGGAGCAAAGACTACCCCACTTGTTTACTGTTTAGTCTTTCTTTCTTTCTTTCTTTTCTTTTCTTTTCTTTTCTTTTTCTTTCTTTCTTTTTTTTTTTTCTTTCTTTTCTTTCTTTCTCTTGTTCTGTTTCATCAGCATTACCCGATTGTGGGTTATGAGCACTTTTTTTTTTCATTTTACATTACATTTTTCTTCTGAGAGTGGTGCTCCGGATGAGGTGGGAGATGGATCACATTCATCTTGTCATCAGGAAAAAATACATGAAGACAAATAACCAGACACATTAGACTAAAGAAATGCTCACAGAAGGAAGAGAAACAAACGCAACATTGTAACATCAAGACATTGCAGCATTCAGACTTATGAACATGACCAAATTAGGACCCACTGGCATGAACAAATTAATGCATAATTACATTTTTTAAAAATCAAGACATGCTGACATAATCATAGTGAGATCAAATGCCATTAACAAATGGAGGCATAACAACAGACAAACCCGGGACATGATTACCGATCAAATTGGAAGATGCTGTTACTTTTTTTCAGCACGAGGGTCAAATCTCTGGAAGGTTTTTCTTCGCCAGATCTGTAAAACACCACACGGTAGATGAAATATTCTCTGAAATAGCCTTCGGATCAGGTTTTCACTCCCATGCTAGAAGGAAATGGCTTTCTATGCCCTCGGTGTAATCATGAAGATCAAAGCCACGAGGGTGGTAAGTTGAGGATGAAAGCAGATTGCAGGTGGAGAAAAAGCATACATACAATTGCTCTCTGTCTGTCTGTCTGTCTGTCTGTCTCTCTCTCTCTCTCTCTCTCTCTCCTCTCTCTCTCTCTCTCTCTCTCTCTCTCTCTGTGTGTGTGTGTGTGTGTGTGTGTGTGTGTGTGTGTGTGTGTGTGTGCGAGTGAATGTGTGTGTGTGTGTTTTTGATTCAGCCATTCAGGATATAAACACATTTTGCATAAATGTACATTTTTCAATATTTCAAACAGCCATTGTATTAGTTCTTTCTTTTGAATACAATTGTATAATCCATCCATCTAAGTGCAAATAAATCACAAAGCATGTGGTTTTGATGTTTCTTTCGTTTCTTATAGGTTCATTCAAGGTCTTCTAATCCTGATAGCGTGAGGAAAGTGTGGGAGAGAAACGGATGATGTAGATTTTGTCGCCACTGTTAATGTTCTAATGCTCAGTAAACACGAGGACCAGCCTTTCTGTAAAAGGAATTTGCAGCTAGTATATAGAATTTGAGCCTCTCTACAATGCCAAAATACACACATCAGAACTGATACCAAGAAACTGGAATGCGAGATATTGAGAAAGAGAGAGAGAGAGAGAGAGAGAGAGAGAGAGAGAGAGACAGAGAGAGACAGAGACAGACAGGCAGACAGACAGACAGACAGAGACAGACAGACAGACAGACGGACACAGACAGACAGACGGATATAGAGAAGATAGTTCATCCCTGGCTAGGCCTTTATCTTTTTATGAAAGAGGGTGATAGTAAAATCTAAAACATGTGTAATGTACCATCTTTTATATTTCTGTTAAGACGGCCAAGAAAATGAATGTCAGTATCAGTGCACATGCAAGGGTTCCGGAGGATCTCTGACGTAGGGAAAGGGACAAGGAGAGGAGGAAACGCCGTAAGCTAAAAAGCTATGATGAAAAGGATTGCGTGAGGCTTTGTGCACGCGTAGGGAGATGATCATTGCCTACAGAAAAGAAAGGAAAAAAAAAGTAAATGTGTGAGATAACCGACAGAAAATGCACCCGATGTCGTCGAAGTAAACAGGTTTTTAAGCTTTTTTTTTTGTGTATCGTCTGTACGTGTTGTATCGTCAGCGTGTGATGTTCCAAGGTCACGTCATTTTTTTTTTTTTAAACCTTCGCCAAGGAGTTTATTTTGTGTGTCTGTTGAATTGCTTGCTGGAAAGATCCATTTCGAAAAACACAACTACCCAACGAATTTCTAGGACATTTAGTAAAAAGATACAATCTGGTCCTTTCTCGTTTTTCTCCAATACAAGTTGGTCATTTGTTGGTGCGACATTAACACCACAGCCGAATGTTGACTTTTTCTATACTTATTATTCGAAAAGTTTTGTCATACACGTAAAATATCATGCGTGCATACCACAGAGAAAGTTTCGGATACCAGCTTGTTCGGTCATTGACAGTGCCATCAACACACGCTCAGAAATCGCAGAGGCTGCATGTGTTTGCTAATCCCTGTCTTCTACCCCCCGTCCACTCCCCCTCTTCCCGTTTTTCCTGTTCTCTTTTTGTCATATGACGACGATGATGGACTAAATGATTTTTTAAATACTCATGTTTTATTATTTGATATGCTTCAGAGGGTTTTCAGTAGCATTCCCAGCGCCTTCCTAAAGAGTGTGTTTAGTGAAGCACAATGGTAAGCAGACTAAACACGATGCGCAGTCGACATTCATTAGCATCCACCTCTGCTTCTTTCCTTAAAAGATTCAACTCGATTCAAACTTTTAATTTACTATGACAAACAACAAACACAGCACAGGAATAGTTGTGTAATTATGTGTTTATGTTTGTGTGTGTGTGTGTGTGTGTGTGTGTGTGTGTGTGTGTGTGTGTGTGTGTGTGTGTGTGTGTGTGTGTGTGTGTGTGTGTGTGTGTGTTTTATAAGCTTTAATAAAAAGTGTGCGTGGGTATTATTTTATTAGAAATGATATACTCATCCAAGAAGTATTTTTCTAGAAGAATCCATGTAATTGCCAGAATTTTCATTCTGGTTCAGACATAGTAGACGACGGCTTGGGGATGGAAAGGTGTTTTGTAGATTTGTGTCTTGGAGAGAACTTAGTCGTCTTTACTTGATGATACACTTCTAACGGGCTTGTCGTCACCTTAATGTTCCCCTCGCCATTTAAACACGTTCAGTGCTGGATACGTTACCCAGCACAAATTGGTTTGCCTCCCGAATGGCAATTACCTTCGTTTCGTTTCTACATCTTATTTGGAGAAAGAGCGACCACTAGCCTGTCTCATAACAATACTGTTAGTGAGAAAGCTACACTGCTGTCGATGTACGGGGAAGAACTACGCGTGGTAAATGGTCGAGATAATGGCTACTGTTGGTTTCAAACTTGAGGTGACCGCAGGCGAAAATTAAAACAAGAAGAAAAACAGAGTTATTGGGACGCCAAAAAA
>JADBJO010003058.1:234940-239940 GCA_016801955.1 Conus betulinus | reverse complement strand
AAAGTTCGTGCTTTGTTTGCCGTGATTACCTTGTCATAAATCTCTCTCTCTCTCTCTCTCTCTCTCTCTCTCTCTCTCTCTCTCTCTCTCTCTCTGGACGTTATGAGATCTGAAGGGTGGAACAGATGATCATTTACTTCCTTTGACGTGGCCGTTTGCATGTGAGAATGTGAATTTTCTTTTCAGTTGCAATGCGTTTGAGTGTGAGAGGATAGTAGTCAAAATGATTTATCGCTGTAAGTCACTTTTTCAGCATAGAGATCAGTCACCACAATTTCATTAGATCATCATGAATCTGTTTGATGATTTTCCTTGTTGTTTTTTTTAGTAGTAGTGGTGGTGGTGGTCGTCGTCAACATAGTCGTCGTCGAAGCAGTAATTGTTCCTGTTGTTTTGTTGTTGTTGTTGTTGTTGTTAAATCTCTTTCTTTTTTCAAGATGGGATGTCCATCAGTTACACACATTTTAAGACGAAACTATGTTTCACGTTTAGTCGAAATATTTTTTTTATCTGCTATCAAATCTCTCTCTCTCTCTCTCTCTCTCTCTCTCTCTCCTCTCTCTCTCTCTCTCTCTCTCTCTCTCTCTCTCTCTCGTCTCTCTCTCTCTCTCTCTCTCTCTCTCTCTCTCTCTGCCAACAGCAACAACAGAAACATTCTTAAAAGAAGAAGTTAATGCACGGAGGTACACCTGTTCCATCAGTTTCAGCTGGGCCTGCAGCGTTATGGAAACCCAGCGCGATCCTCCAAGAGATGAGGCAGGTTTCATCACTGTGGGGGACACTGTAACGGTAGTCCCTGGCTGACCCATCAATTAGCGGTTTTTTTTTCCTGCCAGTTTTATTGATCAGAAGCCCAGAAAAATGCTCTTAATTGATGGGTCGTTATTCATCCTGGCCAATAAAGGCCGCGAGGGGCTGCAGAGAAGTCATTCTGGTCTCCAGCCATCTAGGGGAGGCAGGGAAGACTGTAAAGATCAGATTAAGCCTGCTTGTCTTTTACGTGTTGCATATCAGTTACAATGATGAGCTTTTTTATCGTTTAATTAACGAACTTCATATCAAGAGAGATTCGATTCAAATTTCTGTATGATGATGGCGTCCAAAGATGGGGCAATGATGATAATGATGATGATGATGGTGGTGGTGGTGGTGGTGGTGGTGGGGCAATATTGAGTGGTGGTGATGGTGATGATGGTGTGGTGGTGATGGTGATGGTGGTGATGGTGGTGGTGAGTGATGATGATGGTGAGATGGTGCTGGTGATGATAATGATGATGATGATGGTGATGATGATGATGATGATGATGATGATGATGATGATGATGATGGTGATTATATTCGTGCTGTTGCTGCTGATACGCCAGCTGTTACTATGATAGTAATGACATATTTGATCACGAGGGCGATACGCCAGATGTTACTATGTATGTGTGACAAGCATGCGTGCGTGCGTGCGTGCGATGCGATGCATGTGTGCGTGTGTGTGTGTGTGCGCGTGTGTGCGTGTGTGTGTGTGTGTGTGTGTGTGTGTGTGTGTGTGTGTGTATGTGTGTGTGTGTGTGTGTGTGTGTGTGTGTGTGTGTGTGTGTGTTGTGTGTGTGTACTTTTCCCTCCGCATTATTCGCGTTTTATATCCCGGTATAGTTTTCAAAAGTTGCCTTTTTAGTTTCTAGGCATGAAAAACTCATAAACAGGCAAACTAGCAGGACTGAAAACTGGCATTGAATGAATAACATACCGCTAACCGCAATGAAGAGACAAGGCGATATGGAGTTAAACACAAGAGTTTACATTTACGACCTATTTTGCATGCCAGAGATTCCTGCATTTGTTCTGGATTTGTTGAGGAATCAACTAATGATTCTGTCAAGAGGGGGGGGGGGGGGGGCCAACTGGCATTACAACAGATAATTTTTTTCATAATAAAAGGCTGTCGTTCGATCTGTGGAAAGAGCTTTTCAAGCCATCTTCTGTGTTGTTCCAAATGTTGGCATGGGTGACGGCGACAGTAGTCATGTTTTGAAAGGTTTGAAAGGTTTGCTTTTTTTGTTTGTTTTTGTGTGTGTGTTTGTTTGTTTGTTTACAGTTGGCGGAGTACCTACGTGTGCATACGTGTGTATGCAGATGTGTGCGTGTTGGGTCGGTGGTAGTTCGGAAATGTGGGTCGGGAGACGGTGTATATGAGGCAGGGTGGGGGAGATGAATTGTGTCGGTGTGAATATCTGTTTGCGTCTTTGTGCCGTTTCTATATAAAAAGCGCTTTTCCTTTCATCATTTACATTTTACGTTTTCTTTTGCCGTTGTTTTTGTATACTAGTGTTCCAGTATCTAGTCACAACAAACAAATATAAACGCAAACAGAAAGCTTAAAGAATGCGGTGTGCGGACACGCGAAAACAACGAGATATAAATGCCGATAGAGGGTTACCAATCGGAGAGAGTGTCTAAGAGAAAATGATAACAAAGAAGGCACATATACCATTCTGGCAGAAAACTCTCTGAATATCCGACATGTAGGAAACCAAAGAAGCAAGGGAACAAATAGAGATGAAATCATGGACGGGCGCTCTAACAAATGTATGGTCTTGTTCTTGTTTTGCCACAGAGTGCTCCATCTGGCCAACAGAGAATATTCCAGGGGGTTAACATGTTTCTGTCAGGATGATTCCCGGAAAAAGGCTTTGGGATGACCTGCATTCCTTTTTACGATGGTATGCTGTCGTGAGACTCATGGAAAAGAAACTGCTTCACAATGTCTTTGACAATTTGGAGTTTGTGCACGGACTACAATCTCTGTGGCCTTGCTTTCAGCTGGTTCTTGTTCGCATTGTTTGTTTGTTTCTTTGTTTGTTTATTTTTTTTTTCATTTGGTTGGTAGAGTGCTGTTTCCTTCAAAGAACTGTCACATCAGTTTGCTATTATGCAACGTATTAGTGTGCATTCGTGTGAGAGGGCACAGAAAGTATTGTCCAGCATAAAACTTTTCTGCAATTTTTTTCTTCAAATGTCAGCTAGCGACCATGTTTTCGAATTTATAATGAGAGTCCGCTGATCATGAGCCTATTTGTTCCACTTAATTTGTGACTGTTCTCATAGTCTCTGAGAGGAGCACACTTTTCACATTTCTTGTGAAGATTTGACTTTGTTTGTCCCTGAATCTGTCTGCCCTTCTTCCATTATCATTCTCATGACCGCAAAACCCCACCACCAGCACCACCACCACAACAACGACAGAATTTTCAATAAATATGAAATAAGTGTTCATGTTGGAGATATTGGCAGAGTTATTGTATTAAAACGAATGAATTTGTTTCTCGTTGTTTTTTGTTTTTGTTTTGTTTTGTTTTGTTTTTGTTTTTGTTTGTTTTTTTTTTTTTTTTTCTTGTTTTTTTTTTACTCTTTATTTTTGTTCTAAAATGCAGTGTCCGCCACTTTAATTTAGTCTAAAATGTAGAGACAGCCTTCTATTTTCTTTCTAAAATGCAATGACTGCCATTTCATGTCTATTCTAGCATGCAGTGACTGCCATTTCATTTTCATTTTAGAATGCAATAAATGAAATTTTAGTTTTGTTCTAAAATGAGGTGAATACCAATTCATTTTAGTTTTGTATAATGCAGTGATCCGTCATTTCATTTTCATTCTAAAATGCAGTGATTGCCATTTTATTTTCATTCTAAAATACAGTGGTTGCCATTTTATCTTTATTCCAAAATGCCGTGACAGCCATTTTAGTTTTAATCTAGAATGCAGTGACTGCCATTTTATTTTCATTCTAGAATGCAGTGTCTGCCATTTTATTTTCAGTCTAGAATGCTGTGACTACCATTTTATTTTCAGTCTAGTATGCAGTGACTGCCATTTATTTTCAGTCTAGAATGCAGTGCCTGCCATTTTATTTTTATTCTAGAATACAGTGCTTGCCATTTTATTTTCAGTCTAGAATGCTGTGACTTGCCATTTTATTTTCAGTCTAGAATGCTGTGACTGCCATTTTATTTTCATTCTAGAATGCAGTGACTGCCATCTAAAATGCACAATGAAATGAATCGCGTAGGAGATTTTGGTTAGGAGATCACTTTGATGTCTTCTTGAGCTTTTTCAAACCGGGGCCCCCATTCTCTATGACACTTGTATATGCATTTGTTTCTTACTTTTAATTTCACCTTCCAAAGTAAAGGTAACAGTTGTCCAAAATTTACACTAGAACGAATCACAGATGATTAAGCTGTCAGATAAATGTACTGTCTTCTTCACATTGGAACCCCAAAGCGTTTGCACGTGACACTGGCGACTCACAGCCAACGAGCCTGTGACACGTCCTTCAGATGTGATTATGTCCGCGTTAGAGAAATATCAAAGTCTCGCTCGCACAGTGGTCACTTGACCAGACAGACAAAGAGAAGAGAGTTTCCTTTTAATTAACGATTAACCTTTTGCACTTTTTGCATACAGTATTTAACTATAGCTTCACAGTATCATTTTCATGCACGCACATCTCAGTACAAAAATATAAGCCAGGTCCGGACAGACCCACAAGTACCGTTTCCTTAAACAGCGCCATCAGAAACCTCTTTTAGCAAACAGGCCTATATGCAATTTTCAAATCTGGATTTGGCCTAATCAAAGCTACAAAACCTTCACTATCTCCACGACAAGACAATAGACTTTAAAACCGTTCTCTTTCCAAAGGTTTGCATAAGCCATTGGTTTCCAACCAGCCGCCGTGGCGAAGTGGTTGGCGTCGCGGACTCCCGTCTGGGAGGTCGTGGGTTTAAATCCCATCTGAGTCATGTGGGTTTTCTCTGCCCCGACCGGCTCCTACCCAGAGTTGAGTTTGCTGCGGACTCAGTTGGGAAGACTGGGACCACACAGTCGAGTTTCATCCACTTAATGGATGCGTTTCTGAGAGTGTTGCTCAAATTTCCTGGTCAACACTGCAGGTGACTGTATCTCTCGGGCCTGGTTGACGCCAGGATATATAATGAAAGGAAGCGTAG
>JADBJO010003058.1:227440-229940 GCA_016801955.1 Conus betulinus | reverse complement strand
TCTATGGCACTACAGGTCCTGCCAAAAAGGATGTATAGGGATGGTTCTCTCGCTTACTTTTCTGACTTCTATTTGATGTAGGTTTCAAAGTGAGGTGGCAGCAGGCGGAAATTAAAAGAAACTTCAAAGAAATATCACTGTGCCACCGAATGAAAGACAAATTTGCCTGTAGTTATTTATTTGTTCTTTCGTTCGGCGGCATAGTGATTTTTTAAAGTTTGTTTTATACGTATGATTTTTGTTATTGTTGTTGTTTTTTTGTTAGTATGACTGTAGAACAGAGACAGACCATTAGCAGCAAAAAAGTACTTTCAAGAAATATGAAATGGGTTTTCATCCTAAGCTGTATGCGATTGTCGGAAACAGCATTAGGAAGAAAGAAAGAAGGAGGAAAGATGCTTACGGGTTTCCAATTGTCAAAGGAATTAGTGGCCATGGATGTTTTAGCAGCAAGGGTTCAGCTTTCCAAATGACATTTGCTAGTCCAGCGCCTACAATCTTCGAGCATTTTTCAGTAAGCACCTCCGATGCGTCCTCAACATCAAATGGCCAGAAGTCATTTCTAACAAAGCCTGTGTGGGAGAGATGAAAACAAAATTCTATGGACACAGACAAAGAAAAGGAAAGGAGATGGGACTAGTCACAGAATGCAAAGGCCTCCGACCAACATCACAAGAAAGGCACTCGAATGAAACCCGCTGGGCAAAGAAACGTGGGTAGACCTCGACCAACTTGAAACTGGTGCGTGGATTCTGAAGTGAAGACGGCCGGTGTGACATGGCCTCAGCTGAAGAGGTCAGCCTGGAACCGAGTGTGCAGGAGGAGTGTTGACACTACACTATGTTCTCCAGGGACTTTCAAAGGATTAAGTCAAGTAAGTCAGAGACCTTTGGTGCGCTTTGGCATTCGATAGCATTGAAACTAAAAACTCACATGGCACTGCGGAAATAGATGCATTCAAAGAGAAACGACTGATCATTTGTTATTTCGTTGCACACGCATGCACACACACACACAAACACACACACACACACACACACACACACACACACGCGCGCGCGCGCGCGCGCGCGCGCGCGCGCGCGCGCACACACACACACACACACACACACACACACACAGACGCGCGCGCGCGCGCGCATACGCACGCATGCATATACGCACGCACACACGCACGAGCGCGCGCACACAGGAGAGAGAGAGAGAGAGAGAGAGAGAGAGAGAGAGAGAGAGAGAGACTCGAGAACACAGGCTCAGAAACGCTGTTGCTCGAGGACAGTTTAGCCAGCGCTTTGTCTTCCCATTGTTCTTTATTGTTCTAAAGCACCCAGCTAAAAAGGCAAAGGAAGACCACAACTCAGTTACAAGAACAACAAAAAAAGAATGAAGCAATAGTAACACTACTACTACTACTACTACTACTACTACTACTACTACTACTACTATTACTATTACCACTCCTCCTCCTCCTCCTCCTCCTCTTCCTACTACTACTACTACTACTACTACTACTGTTACTATTACCACTCCTCCTCCTCCTCCTCCTCCTCCTCTTCCTACTACTACTACTACTATTACTATTACACTCCTCCTCCTCCTCCTCCTCCTCTTCCTACTACTACTACTACTACTACTACTACTATTACCACTCCTCCTCCTCCTCTCCTCCTCCTCCTACTACTACTACTACTACTACTACTACTACTACTACTACTACTACTGTTACCACCACTGCTCCTACTGCTACTGTTACCACTGTTACTGCTCCTACTGCTACTACTTTTGTTGCTACTACTACTGCCTCTACTACTACTACTGCTGCTGCTGCTGCTAATACTAATACTACTACTACTGCTGCTGCTGCTGCTGCTGCTGCTGCTGCTGCTGCTTCTACTACTACTACTACTACTACTACTACTACTACTACTACTACTACTACTCAACAGTATGCAGATATGATTTATATGTAACTGCAAAGTTAAATTTATCAACATCTACGTCTAGAACACGATATTTGCAAAGCTGCTCAATAAAGTGTTCTTTTACTCCGCAAAAAATCATCCGTTGGTGGGTTTTTTTTAAGACCATACATTTTTTTTTTTTCGAGTTAAAGGACATGTGATTTGGGGGTGGCACCATTCTGAAATCTTTTATAATCCATGGCAGTGTTGATGTTTGTAATACTACAGTGAAGAGAACTGTTATAGGCAGATGGCATGATTAGAAAAAGAAAATATATGTGAAATATGCATTTGCTGAGTTTTTTGAAAAAAAAATACATGAGAGAATGGGTCTGAAAATAGCTCCCTGTGGCACATCATAGCTTGTCGTTCCATAAGAGAAATATGTACTCTTCAAGTAGACACGCCGGCTTCTGTTTTCAGTATGTGACAGAGTTAAGCAACTACTGCAGGATTTTGAACCGAAAGCGTTACATTTCTTTTTCAAAATGTATTGCATTCCAGATGATCAAATGCTTCCTCCAAGTCTAAGAAAAGTC
>JADBJO010003058.1:217440-224940 GCA_016801955.1 Conus betulinus | reverse complement strand
ATCGATTTTTTTTCTCATTCTCAAACACAGTTAACACTGATCAAGGTCACAGAATGCTAGTCAAACTTAGCACAACATATAACACAAATATTCACCGGAGAGAAAAAAATTTCATGAGCCCCACATACCGTCGCTAAAGTGTTGGGGATAATCTCTCTCCAATACACTCTTCGTCACTCACTTGAAGCCATAGTTTAGAGTCCGGGGACTCCATAATCTCTGATCGTTAGTGGCACAGCGTGTGTTGAGCCGAGGACAGCAATGTTTGATTGACGATTAGTATTACCTCTGATACATCTGACAGAAGCATTGTCTGGCCATTAAACGCGGTGCATTCTTGCTCCAAGATTCTACCGTTGTTTGCTTTTTTTTTTTTTTGCTTGTTTGTTTACTTTGTACGAAAAGCGTGTCTTCTTGTACATAGAGCATTACGTCTTGTCATGTGTGTTTTCTGCAATATGTTTATCACATTGTCGTTCTGTAGCGCTGTTTCATACTGTATTGGTATACTTTCCTCTGTTTGTATAATTCTACTCTGTGCAACGCTGTCATGTTCCCTAATCATGTTCCAGGGCATTATTCTGCGTTGCACATTACTCTTCTGCATGTACTTGGGCATACTGCGTAGTGCTGTACTAGACTACTGTTTCACAGTGAAAGGTTCCATCCTGTTGTGGAGCTTGTGACTGTCTCATTTTTATTGCTGAGAGAGACAGGGAGGGTGAGGGAGAGAGAGAGAGAGAGAGAGAGAGAGAGAGAGAGAGAGAGAGAGAGAGAGAGAGAAGAAATCCCACGAGTACACATGTCTGAAATGTCATTGATATAAAGCAGGAATGAATAATGTTAAAACTTATGTAGGTTTGAAAACTACAACAATAGAAAAAGAAGAGAGGCAAAACAGGACAGCTAACTTTCATACCCATAGACCTAACCCCCCCCCCCTCACCCCTAGGGGCCCTCCCCCCACCCCCCCCCCCCCCTTTTTTTTCCCCCTACACCTGTTTTATTTTACACTACCACCTCCACATGAATTTCCCTTCCCCTTCCATCATTCCCAGCGGAAGTGTAGGTGCAGGTACTTGACCCTCCTGCCTCAACCCCCCCCCTCCTTACACCCCCCGCTCCACCCTCATATCATCCACATCCTAAAACAACGAACACCTATCCACCGCCACAACACCAGCCTGCTATATACCCTCCACCAAATTACACTCACACTCACACCGCCATACCCCAACTATTTTCCTCACGTTAACTTACAGCTATGTTCCTCTTTTCCCCCTCCTTATATCCCTCCCCCTTTTTTTTTATCCCAACACCTGGTTATATTCCGCCGCCACCCTTTTTTTCTTCTTCTTCTACACCTGGTTTTCTCTTCCACTACTACCTCCACATGAATTTCCCTTCCCCTCCCATCTTTCCTGAGCATAAATGTATGTGCAGGTATCTGACGTTCTCGCCTCAATCGCCCCTCCCCCCACCCCCCCCACCACCCCCACCCCAATCCATTGCACTCCCCCATGTTCCTTTCCCACCACCCCCATATCATCACATCCTAAAACAACATATACCTATCCACCATCGCAACACCAGCCCACTATATCCTCCACCAAATTACACTCACACACACACCTCCACCACCACACCATACCCCCAACTATTTACCTCACATTAACTTACAGCTATGTTCCTCTTCCCCTTCCCCCCCCCCCCCCCCCCCCCACTCCTTATACTCCCTCCATTCACTATATCTACTCTTTATCCAGATACCAATCTCGCTCCCCTCTCCTATCTTCCTGCCCCCTCCCCCCCCCCCCCCCTTTTTTTTCTGTTCACATGCCAACCCCCTTTTTCTTTGACTTTAATTCCCTTCACCGTTTACACGGCCCCCCCCCCCCCCCCCCCCCCTTCTGTGTATGTAAATGCTTGGGTGTATACATGTACGCGCGCGCGCGTGTGTGTGTGTGTGTATGTGTGTGTGTGTGTGTGTGTGTGTGTGTGTGTGTGTGTGTGTGTGTGTGTGTGTGTGTGTGTGTGTGTGTGTGTGTGTGTGATTCCTTTTTTTTCATCCCCCTTTCCACTGCTCACCTTTTTTTCCCAACCATTAGCATCAGTACCAATATCCCCACGTATGACTATTGTCGTTATGATCATCACCCATTACTTGCCTGTGTGAATGCATTTTTCATTGAGTGTGTGTGTGTGTGTGTGTGTGTGTGTGTGTGTGTGTGTGTGTGTGTGTGTGTGTGTGCGCGCGCAATCGTGGGTGCGTGGGTGTGCGTGCGAGCGTGCGTGCGTGTGTGCGTGCGTGCGTGAGTGTGTGTGTGCGCGCGTGTGTGTGTGTGTGTGTGTGTGTGTGTGTGTGTGTGTGTGTGTGTGTGTGTGTGTGTGTGCTGTAACCGGCATTAGTATATTAATGCCACTACATTATTTCACTTATTTCAATGATCATCATCCTATAGTGCTGTTGATCTAAAAAAAAAAAAAAGACAATGACTATTATCCATTGATCCTTTACAATTCTCCCAACCAGCATTATTAAACTAACGTCAACACGCTATTTCACTTAAGACAATGATCATCATCCTATAGTACTGTTGGTCTCCCTTATGACAATGATCATCATCCATCAGTCATTGATCATTTCCTTTATTCCCCCAACTGACATTATTAGACCATTGCCACGACATTTATTTCACTTATATGACAATGATCATCATTCTATAGTACTGTTGATCTCAAATGATTATCATCCATCAGTCGGGGTTTTTTGTTTGTTTGTTTGGTTGTTTTTTTTTTTCTCTTCTTCAACCGGCATTATTATACTGATACTGTCACAGTATTTCACTTATGACAATGAACATAATCCCACAGTTTTGTTGATTTCCTTATGATAATGATCATCATCCATCAGTCATTGATCGTTTACATTTTTTCACAACTGGCATTATTACATCAATACCACCATTTCACTTATGACAATGATCAGCATCCTATAGTACTGTTGATCTCACTTGTGACAATGATCATCATCCATCAGTCATTGATTATTTCCTTTATTCCCCCAACTGGCATTATTGTACCAATGCAAATACACTATTCCACTAATACGACAATGATCATCATCCTACAGTACTGTTGATCTCATATGATCATCATGCATCAGTCAAAAGTCCTCTGTGTGTGTGTGTGTGTGTGTGTGTGTGTGTGTGTGTGTGTGTGTGTGTGTGTGTGTGTGTGTGTGTGTGTGTATGTGTGTGTGTGTGGATATGTGGGTGTGTTGTTATTGTTACACTTTTCCCGTTGATCGTTTCCACTCAGTCCCTTATGCTATTATCCTAATACCAAGACTATTTCACTTCTCACAATTAGTCTCATTATGATCATCATCCACCCACACTAATGTTTACATGTTTTTCTCCCCTTCTTTGTATGAGTATTTCCCCCTAACGCGTGATACACCTTTCCTCATTGAGCATTTCCATTGCTTCTCAACCAGCACGATCACATTAGTGCCAACACATTATTTCACCTACAACAATGAACAGCATCCAACAATACTGTTTACTTTTGCAACAATATAGTGTGCATGAACACCCCCCACCCCCCACCCCTCCCCACTGCACATTCGTATGTGTGGCCAGAGAGATAGGAGCTTCCCCATCCCTCATTATAGCTTCTCACCCATTAACCACTTCCTTTCCTTTCCAGTCATCATTAGCATTACCCACACCCCCTCACATCACTACCCACATATAACTGCTATCATCACATTCACCACCCATTACAAGTTTTTTTTGTTTGTTTCTTTTCTTTCTTTCTTTCTTTGTTTTTCATCCATTTCCACTAAGCACTATTATCAATCCACTATAATCACTACCGTCTGTCTCTCTCTCTCTCTCTCTCTCTCTCTCTCTCTCTCTCTCTGCGTGCATCTATGTGCATGCTTAAGTCTACATATCATGTGTATGTGTGTGTGTTTGTCTGTCTGTCTGTCTGTTTGTCTGTCTGTCTGAATGGCCCATAATCATTCAGATAAAATGCAAAACCGAGTCTGTGTGTCGGGCAGGCATTTAGTGTGTTAAAACAATCCGCAACAAAAACGTTCTAGGCAAAATTATACAGGAACTGCATTCTAAGTGTAAATAAAATCATTCAGACCAACGGAAAAAAAAAAAAGAAAAAAAACAAAAGAAAAGGGAAAAAAAATAAGGACCTGACATTCGTTCTGTGGCCCCTCGGGGTTATAGCAACCTAACTTTTTTTTTTCATGGAATCTGTTCCATCGACAACGAGTTTCATGACAGGAAATTAGATTGCACCCATGCAACGCTGTCCAATATGACACAATACGGTTTTCGCAGGCCTCTACGTCATAAAACGCCTCGTACATCTATAGATCTTAGCTGAATTGCTTCTGTCTGTCTGTCTGTCCGTCCGTCCGTCCGTCCGTCCGTCCGTCTGTCTGTCTGTCTGTCTGTCTGTCTGTCTGTCTCTCTCTCTCTCTCTCTCTCTCTCTCTCTCTCTCTCTCTCTCTCTCTCTTTAAAGTTAGACTTTGTTCAGCTTTTAGCATTCCATATTATACAGAGCGTAGCTATTTTACTATAACCGAGTATTAAGGAACAAAGGTCAAACTCAAGTCCTCCTCTGCTCACCATGGCTTACAAGAAGTATATGTTTTTGTTCATTCTTCAAAGACACAAAGTCGTTACGAAAGGTGTCAGATTGCGATGCATTGCCTGAACTTTGCGAATTAAGACAGTAAAAGGTTCAGACACAATCACGCTGCGGTTTATTGTGTTCCTGGCAAACTATAAAGGCAGATTGTAAGCGCGTTTATGTGCGCTCATCAAAATAACCTGTCCTTTGAAATACCAAGGCTTTTGTTACTGAATACCTCTCTCTCTCTCTCTCTCTCTCTCTCTCTCTCTCTCTCTCTCTCTCTCTCTCTCTCTCATTATATATGTTTGCTGGAAAATATATGTGTAGTCATGTGTAAGTATAATATTATGCTGATACAAAAATTACCATTTATTTCTTTTTTTTTTTCGATGTTCTCTTGTGTGTGTGTGTGTGTGTGTGTGTGTGTGTGTGTGTGTGTGTGTATGTGTTTGTGTGTGGTGTGTATGTGTGTTAGTCATGTGTAAGTATGTGTGTGTGTGTTATGTGTGTGATGCGTGCGTGCGTGCTTACCATGTTATTTCTTTTTTTTTGTGTGTGTGTGTGCGATGTTCTCATGTGTGTGTGTGTGTGTGTGTGTGTGTGTGTGTGTGTGTGTGTGTGTGTGTGTGTGTGTGTGTGTGTTGCATTTTTCAGTTTAATTCCCGCCTATACATTCAGGATCACAATCAAAACAGCAATAATCACACAACAGGCTCAAAGCAACCCCTTTTTTTTAATGGCCAGGATTTCATTCCTCCAACAAGAACACCACACAGCATTTCCTCTCTCCACATTATCTTGTCGCACGATAATTGCCAGTGGTGTACCCAGCACGTCCCTTGCAAAGCATGACATGATGGGCAGTCTTGGTCGGTGCTCAGCTCTGGTCATCCTTGGTCTCGGTAGGGGTCAAACCTCATGCAACGGCCCCTTCCTTTGATGAATGCCGACACCTTAATTTCCGGTGATTCCCGTGCACTGCATCTCCAAGTCACTTTGGTGACCGATGACCTTGATGTCCACCACGCGGACCATGGCACGTCTGAGGGAAGTGTCAAGGCTTCAGTCACTATATTCAGCGTGAGTCGAGTTGTTTTCTTTTAATCCACGTTATCATTAGTATTATAATGTATACTTATATAGCGCCTATTCTCGGCTAGAGACCACGCTCTAAGCGCTTTACAAGCCACACTCGTTTACACAACGGGCTGTCTACCTGGTAGTGCCGACTGAAGAGCTGCCAGCTGGCGCTTCATTCAGTCGTTTCCCGTGTCATCCAGTCCATATCATATCTTTCAATCAATTTCCTTACTTCCTTCATTCTTTTCCGTTTCGTACGCAGGGTGCATGCTATTATTTGTAATGTCATTCATACCAACGGCCAAACTGGCCTTCTCTTCCGAAAGTTGGTGATGGGATTTTACGTGCATGCCAGATGTTATGCGTGCGTTCACACACGGAACCTCGATTTAGAGTCTCATTCGAAGGACTGTATGGGAAATGGAGTCAGAACCAATGTTTAACGCCGAGGGGAAAATCCCTCTGTACCGAAACAGCCCGGCGGAAATTTTAAAACCTGCAAACCCCAGGATCACCAAGATTACAAGTCCAGCGCTCTACCAACTGAGCTAGTCCGGCCCAGTCATGTGAAAACACAGCTGAGGGTTCCAGAGTGAATGCACACAAGACGTCAATGCTATTTTTTAAACGCTGACCATCCAGGTATTTCGTTTTTACAGTTTTTTTTATTTATATCTGTCACTTTCAGAATGCGAACATTAAAACTATAAACATATTTCGGTATTCGATTCCTCTCACCATTCTTTCAGTAATGCAGTCTTTAAAATGGGCACTTACATGTCTTAAGAGTATGTATCTGCTTTTTGCTAGTTAATGTGTCCATCTCTAGTGTATAACCCTTCTTGTAACCATATTAACAGCCAGTTAAATCAGTTGTTTACAGACGTCATAAATTTAGTCCCTCAGCAGATTGAAAACGGAATTACACACGAATTTAAATGCAAGGACGTAAGTGCGAAAACAAATCAATCTTATAACTAGTCTATCACAGAGCAACTAGTTAAAGGAAGAATCATCATCGTCATCATCATCATCATCATCATCATCATCATCATTATCATCATCGCTGTCGTCGTCGTCGTCAATATAATCTCTCTCTCTCTCTCTCTCTCTCTCTCTCTCTCTCTCTCTCTCTCTCTCTCTCTCTCTCTCTCTCTCTCTCTCTCTCTCTCACACACACACACACACACACACACACACACACACACACACACACGCACACGAACACATCTCTCTCTCTCTCTCTCTCTCTCTCTCTCTCTCTCTCTCTCTCTCTCTCTCTCTCTCTCTCTCTCTCTCTCTCTCTCTCTCTCTTCAGTCTCCACGGAAATTACATCCAATGCCAAACGTTTATCACTCAATCCAGTCCAGCAGCATTGTCACAGCCACAATGTCGTCAGCAACAATCCTCCCCGGCCCCGATACAATAACATCTAAATCCTCTCAGAAAGCAGGATTCCCGGCCCCGATACAATGACATCAAAATCCTCTCAGAAAGCAGGATTCCCGGCCCCGATACAATAACATCTAAATCCTCTCAGAAAGCAGGATTCCCGGCCCCGATACAATAACATCTAAATCCTCTCAGAAAGCAGGATTCCCGGCCCCGATACAATGACATCTAAATCCTCTCAGAAAGCAGGATTCCCGCCCCGATACAATAACATCTAAATCCTCTCAGAAAGCAGGATTCCCGGCCCCGATACAATGACATCTAAATCCTCTCAGAAAGCAGGATTCCCGGCCCCGATACAATG
>JADBJO010003058.1:199940-212440 GCA_016801955.1 Conus betulinus | reverse complement strand
CGCTCTGAGGAAGATCGACATCTCTATAAAAAATAAATAAAAAAAAAAATAAAAATAAAAAAAAAAGGCAACAGTTTTTTTTTACTATTATCTTACCATTGCTAACAATACCTTCCAACACATGAACCTAGCTCTTCTACACTTGTCACGGCGATGTCTGTCACTTTGACAGGAGATTCTTGAAACTCATCTTCACGCATCATGTTGCATATTTGGCTCGTGAAATATGCTTTTCACTCTTCATTGTGATCTAGAAAACGAGGGCACCAAAATACTCCTTCAAAGCAAACCTTCGTTGCAAGTTGTATTCTCTTCTAAAATTTCAGTTACCATCATTTGAGAATTATAAATAGCAAAACAGTAATCACAAACCTGTTTTATACATTCATCGCAACATATATTTCTAACAATCTTAAGAAGGAACACGTTTTTTTTTTTTTCATATTTTTGGTAATATATTTGTCTGTTCTCGTTTACGCCTTAATCTCTTTCTCTTTAACGATCTTTCAAATGACGAAAAAAATATTACATTGACAACAACAACAACAACAACAACAATAACTACAACAACGACAACAACAAGAACACCAATTGTCATCTTCACAAACACACAAATAAGCATGCATGCGTGCAGAGAGAAAGACAGGGGGGGGGGGGGGGGGGGGGGGGGGGTCAGGAAGTTTCTGAGAAAGTTCCATCTTATGGGAGATATGGTTCATCATTCGTGCCAGCACTCCTTCAAGGGTCGTATGTTCACAAACGTCTTCAACCCTGGTATTACAACACCAGTAATGGTTCACTTCCAGATTATCAGCTGACTTAAGCCAATCAATGTATGGTCTTATTTCACGCGCTAACAGATGGAACAAAATGAAACTCCTGATTTTCATTGTTCGAGGAGAGGTATCAAATAGACGTATCGCTGAAAAGAGTTCTTCTTCGTCTTCTTCTTGCAAGTTCAGTCCACTGACACACAACTGTTTCATTCTCTCTCTCTCTCTCTCTCTCTCTCTCTCTCTCTCTCTCTCTCTCTCTCTCTCTCTCTCTCTCTCTCTCTCTCTCTTTATGGCCCTTTACAGTCGGCTGGGCTATAAGCAACATTACCTCTGTGTGTGTGTGTGTGTGTGTGTGTGTGTGTGTGTGTGTGTGTGTGTGTGTGTGTGTGTCTGTGTGTCTTTGCACGCGCAAGCGCGCGCGCGCGCGCGCGTGTGTGTGTGTGTGTGTGTGTGTGTGTGTGTGTGTGTGTGTGTGTGTGCTTTCTAGTCTTTCCCTGTGCTCCTCCTCTCTAAGTTTTTTTTTCCATCTTCTCCCCTCTCCTGTTTCTTCTTGTCATTCCTCTCCTATTTCTTCCCTTGCTCTCTGCATCTCTTGCTTTCCTACAACATCCTGTAAGACTGCAATGAATAGTGGTCTTCACTGTTATTTTTTGAACATGGTTTCTAGAGACCTTGGATTTCAATGTCCAAAGACTGGTCGTTTTGTTCTTGTAGCGGTTTAACTTTGTTAATGATTTATTGTGGTATAAGCTTGATACAGCCTGTGCGATTTTTCTTTTTCATATTGTGGCAGGCATCTTTTTCTTTGTTCTGAGGGTTGGATGGGAAAAGCCTACTCTGACGTGTGGGCAAGCCTTTCCCTCAAAAAATTTCATTGTCGTTTCTCTCTGTCCTGCTGTTTCTCATCTGTCCTGTGGGATTCTCTCTCTCATCTCTCTAGTCTCCCCTCTCCCCCACCCCCCAGAGAAACCCCCGACCCCCCCCCCCCCCCCCCCCCCCCCCCCCCCGCCCCCCCCCCACCCCCCCCCCCCCAAAAAAAAAAAAAAAAAAAAAAAAACAAAAACAAAAAACCACCCCAAACAAAACCACCCCCCAACAAAAAAACCCCCACCCCCCCCCCCCCAACCCCCCACCCCCCCCCCCCCCCCCCCCCCCCCCCCCCCCCCCCCCCCCCCCCCCCCCCCCCACCCCCCCCCCACGCAACCAAACCCCACCCCCCCCCCCACCCCAAAAACCCCCCCACCCCTCCCCCTCCCCCTCCCCCCCCCCCAACCAAAACCCCCCCCCCACCCCTTCCCCCCCCCCCCCCCCCCCCCCCCCCCTGGCCTCCCCCCCCCCACCCCCCCCCCCCCCCTACCCCCCCCCCCCCCCCCCCCCCCCCCCCTTCCCCCCCCCCCCCCCTCCCTTCTCTATATATATATATTTATTATATATATTATATATAATATATAGATATAGATATGATATGTGTGTGTGGGTGTGTGGTGATGTGTGTGGTGTGGTGTGTGTGTGTGTATATATACAATAAAACTCATAAATTCCAAACGATAAGGACCGAGCACCATTCCACAATTAGAGCACTTACTTTATAGTTGATTGTAATTTAGTCCTCTTGCGGATTCCTACCAATAACAGCCCTCACACTTGTGTTTAAGAGGTTTTCTTTTTATATTTTCTATTTTTCCCCACAAGAAAATGTCGCTTGTTTTTCGTTCTTTAGTGATTTCTTTTTGCTTCTTACCGTGGCACCTTTGGTTGCTTTTTGGTGAAACGTCAACAAACGGGTACTATGGTGGTTGCACACCAGCCTTTGGGGTTCGGATAGCTGCAGCTTCTTAAACCGAAGATAGGGGCGAGAAGAGCAGAGACCGTACTGTCTGCGGTCCACGCGGCGGATGAACAGTCAGGTTGTTCGGGGTAATATCGGTAGTGGCAGTGGATCAGATTTAGTATGTCAGGGTCTGAGGGGCTTTGTCGGTGGCGTCGCCATTGGTAGGAGGGTGTGGTCTCCAGGGCTTTGTGAGTACTAGTGGGAGTGGGTGTGCGAGAGGTCTGTGGATTGGTGACACGCATTTATGATGCCCGTGCGGGCACCACAAAGCACATAGTGTTAGACAGATTGATCTACCCACTGCGATGTGAAATGCTTAGTAGCTATTGCGCGCCCTATTGTCTACTCTAGCAGAAGAGCAGCTTTCGTGGGGGGGTGATGTAATTCTCTCTTTATGGATGTAGCGAGGAGAGCGCGTGTGTCTACGCGACTACACGGGGGGGGTGAATAGGTAATAGGTTGATGTGTAGGTTATATAAGTCTAGTGGAGGTGTGTGCGAATCTGCCTACGTGTCTAATGTATATAGACCGACTAGATGTTGGCGCTCAAGATCGAAAAGATGAGGGAGTATTCAGCAGTTGCCCTGATATTCGGGCATTTTTTTTCTTTTTCAAAGGTAGAGTTCAGCGAACGGACGTTTTCTTTACTTTTTTGCTTCTTGTTCATTTTTCTTTGAATTAAGTCATGCACCCTATTTTGGGCAGGTGTCTGCTCCTCTCGGCGGAAGTCTCTCCGGGCTCCTCCGTCTTGTTTTCTCTCGTTATTTTTTCTCTTTTTTGAGCATCCTAAATTTGGGATAAGGGAGTACTTAGACAACACGGAAAATTTCCTTTACTGGAGAAATGGACCGTCTGGATAAAGCTCTCAATTGAACTGGTAATGGGGGCCGTGAAGCAGGGAAATGGGGATTTACGTCAGAAAAACTTACATGTGACATATACTGTCCTAAAGTTTAAGAGCACATGCCTTTGCACACAGAGGGGTTTTATTCATCCCTTCAAGAAATTGTTTTTTTTTTTGTTAATGCAGCAAAACCAGTGATGGAATCCCACACAGCATGGTAATCCAGCCTGTGTCAACAGTAGTGCGGCACAGGGGGTCTTGGTGACCTCTTAACCGGTGCGTGACGGGTAGAAAGGAGCCAAGTTGCCGGTGGTAAGCTGTTCCTGTCATGTTGTGCATCAGTGCGCCTGCTGTGCGACTATAAGATGTGTAAAGGGAAATGCAAAATTCTTTTTCCCGTGCAAGCAGCAGTCTCTCAAGTGAGTTTTTATTGCCCCGATTCTTTTGGACTGTTTAAGCGCGGAAAAGGTTTGGTTACTGTCAGCCTTTTCACCTCACCATGAATTGCCACCCACACGAAGAAAACGGAGCACCTTTGACAAAACCAGGGGAGTAGTGCGTGGATCAAGAATTGCATTGAAGTGTATGGCGCTTGAAGTGTGCGAAACGACTTGGTGTTGCATCATTCAGGTTATTTGTTAGAACTGACTCAGCGTGGGAGGGCGAGCCAACACCGTTGAAGAGAGTCGACACTCGTCAGGTGAGGGTCCTCCAGTACCGAAAGACAGAACTCCCAAGCCCCACGCTCATCCGAGCCAGTTGCACATAATGCATCTGTAGGCATACCACTAACCGGCTTATTCACGGTAAGCGAGAAACTTCTTCCAACTGTGCTCTCAAGGCAGTACTTCTAGCGAGCACGATAATCAGCCAGTCCGGTGGCAAAGGGCGGATCCAGCCTATCATTGCTCACTGCTCTTTTGCACTCACCAGCGCAGTCACTTCACCAACTTCGGCCTCAGATCACGGAAGTCCACAGCTGTTCGGACCAAAAAAGAAAAGTCTGCAAGCCCATAGGAGCATGGCTTCAACAAACAAGAAAAGCAAAAAAGCAAAGCAAATAAAAACCACGAAGAAGCAATCATTGTCAGTTTTAGATCGGGTGCAAAATGGACGTGGATCCCAGGTCCGTCCCGTGTTCAGAAAAGAATGGGGTCGGTTTAGTGCCGTGAAAAAGGCCCAAAATGAAGTCGAATCAAGAAAAAGCGGAAGTTTTTGAAGGGCGTGATGTTGAACGTTAGCACCCTTCGGCGGCAGAAGGATTCGCCAGACCAGGGGTTTAGGGTTGGGATCTGTTCAGTCGGGATTAATGCATATCTGATCCCTCACAAGATGACCACAGTACACTACATAGCTTAGAGAAGGCCGGACCTCTACTGTATGGATAGTGCAGCAGAGTCAAACCTATCGATGGAACAGCATTTTCCTCGGAGAGTCGCTGTATCCTTTTCTGGTATGATCTCATGCAACGGAAGAACCGATTCGGCAGTGGCCCGTCTTCCCAAGAACAAATTGGCTACGGCCAGTTCAGGGCCTCGGGTTTGTGGGCCAACCGGCAGGGGTGCCAAAAACTTCTTGTGCAGGCCGTTTCATCTTATCTCCCGGAGTATGGGCCGACCTCAATCCATCCGCGATATGTGTTGTGGTGCGTTGGGAATGAACGTTGCGTCAACCTGGCGGAGGACCATGTGCTGTCCCGAGACCGTGTGCGGCGCGCGAGCCTGAATGCTGCGCGCGTTGATTGCAGGAGAGGGTCCCTGCAAGTGCGTGAAGAAGTGAAACACGGTGTGGTCAACTCGGCTGCGAGTGGCTGCGCTGAGTATGCGTGCAAAGCGGTGGCACACCCACTATTGCAAGCGTTTTGTGACTGCGTGCAATTTGGGTCCCAACTTGCGTGGGCGTACATGCCCATGTGTGTGCTCGACGGGTATTGTCTAGCGATCAACATACAGTATACATTCGATCCCAACATAAATGTTTAGTTGGAACAGATAATTGCAAGTCTAAAAGACTTTTCCCAATCTTCAAAATCTTGCAGTGTATATTTTGCCATCCTTTATGCGGGTATGTCCTCTGTGCTTTAATGGCATGTGACTAGTATAGTTAACATACGCACAAACGCAAAATATACGAAACACAATGGTGACATGAACATCCCTGTTCATTCTCTAACTACTTATACTACAGATAAAAAGGTGGGATGGGGGGGGTGCAACGGTGGTACATAGGGGCGCCTAATGGCTTGCAAAGGATCGAAATGCAAACGGGATGACACTGATATGACAGGGATCTCGCTCATCTCTCTCCTTTCCAACGTACATTGAATTTCATAGGTATCGAATACGCTCGGTTTGTGAGTTCGCAGACAATTAAAAACAGAGGATCGAAATCAAAGTTCGCAAAATCGGTCCAGTCACATCAAAATCTGGTCTCATAGTGGTGGGTCCACTCGCCTTGGCCGCGACAGTCTCCACCCGCGACTCTCTCATCGAGGTGACTCCAGTGTTCTGATGACCCCTGAGGGATCCTGTCTTCCAGTTGCACAACTTTGTGAAGAGATCCGGCTGTCGCTGGGTACACGTGTTTTCTCCTTAGCACCAGTCACCCAGACGTCAGACCCACATACACCACATGGGTTGAGGAATCCTGGATAATACGCCGGAGCGCGCTGGAAAAGGGTCACCCTGGTTGATGCCTGGCGCTGTCCACCATGAAGTCTTTCTATCCACACCGGGCACATAACTGTGCAAGACACACCTATGAACCACTATAGACAAGATAACTGCCATGGCGCCTATCCTTGCATGTTCTGGCAACGCAAACTGTGTCTCTTGGGACCACTGTTGTTGATTCCATCTCACATGACGATGGCAGAAAGCTCGGCGAGCCAGCCTATGGGCTGCTAGCAGTCGTGGTCGAACAGCTGGGCGACGTGATCTGAGGCCGAAGTGGTGAAGACAGTTTCGTATGGCTTGACGGCTGAGGATGGTGTTATTTGCCATACGAAGCTGCCTTTGGATGCTGGTGGAAGTGGTATCCCGCTGCAATAGGGCCTGCCTCTCGATGAAACGATCTTCTCTGGGAGTAGTCTGCCTAGGCCGACCTGACCGTGGCCTCTCTCTTGGTTTTGTCAAAGGTGCTAAGTTTTCTTCGTGGTGGCATGGTGAGAAAAGGGCTGACAGTAACCAACCCCGCGCTTAAACAGCCAAAAGAAGGGGCATAAAACTCACTTGAGAGACTGCTCTTGCACGGGAAAAAGAATTTTTCATTTTACACATCTTGTGTCGCCAGCAAGCTTGATGCAAAACAGGCACAGTTAACGCAACTTTGCACTTTTTATCCCGCGCGGTAACGAGGTCACCAAGACCCCCGTGCGCACTACTAGTTGACACAGGCTGGATTACACACTGCTGTGTGTGAGATTCCATCATTGGTTGCCGCATAACAAAAAAAACAATGTTTTTTGAAGGGATGAATCAACCCCCTGTGTGCAAAGGCCTGTGCTTAACTTTATGTGACTAGTATATGTTTGTTTATCAGCATAGGTCTATCTAATTAGGAGAAAACCTTCAACCAGACCATGTCATCAAAGACCTCTCTTCTTACATAGATAGGATTCTGATTCTTCGGTAGAAAGTTCCATATGATCAAACGGGGTTTGTTTTGTACAATGGTATGTGTCATGTATCGTGTTAGGATTTACTCCTGGAGAGAGGAAGGGGGGGGGGGGGGGCAAAGAGTAAGGAGCGGAAACTGATAGGATTGACGGTTTCCCCTGCTCGAGTCATTGTAAGCTGAATATGGATAGACCCTGTGGACTGGGTGTTTCGTTGATTTGCTGTTGTGGTGGTGGCGGTGGTGGTGGTGGTGGTGGTGGTGGTGGCGTCGACGGCAACGGCAGTTTCTTTCAAACTGACGCCTTTGTAACTGTCTTAGTTCCCGTGATTCCAGAGCTTTGCATCACAAGGATGTCTACAGAGACATTCGTCCGGTTGTTTTCTTGTAGTTCTTGGTGGTGGTGTGTGGTGGTGGTGGTTTTGTTTTTTTTTTTTTCGTTTGTTTGTTTGTCTTCTGCTTTGTTCTTGTTTTGTTTTTGTTTTGTTCACAATACTGAGTGTTCTTTTCCCACCAATCCAAAACTTCCAAGTGTAACGACCACCCACCCAAACAATCATTTTATACTTATTTTCCCCTACTATTCAACTGCTCAGTTTATAAAGTGGTCAACGTTGGAGAATAACAACTTCCGAGCATGTGTTTCGTCCATTCTTTGCCTGAGACACTGGCATTGACAGCTCAGGGAAATCGACCAGTTCATAAGAGAAATTACATTTCAAGAGCAACACACCTTCCTGTACCTATTTGGTGTCTGCAACAAGGCACAAAGTGTTAATCTGTTCTCTCTGTATGCTTTCAAAAGTACAGAAGAATATTGATAAGTTTCTGTCCTTTTTGTTGCACATTGTTTATCATGGATGGCCTTTGTAGAACATCAAACAGAACACTGGACACTGGACATGTCAGGCACAAACATCTCTCCGACAGCTGTTGGCTTCGATGGCGAAGGGTTTGGTGTTGACACAAAAACTGCTGACGTTCCCACACATCCATTCGTGAAACCCACTCGGGATAATGACAAACAGTTCACCCTTCACCTTCACCTATCCTTTGACATCGTCTGTTGCCGTTGGGGCACCCCTGATGATCTGGCCACCGCTCTCTTCCATCCGTCCCTGTCCTCCACCGCTCGCTGAGATTCTGCCAGGCTCATTCCAGTCCACTCTCGGATATTGTCCTCCCACCTCTTCCTTTGTCTTTCTCTCTTGCGGCTTCCTCTGACTGTCCTTGCAGGACTGTCTTATATTCCGCTTCTTGACGACTGTGAGTAGGTCTTCATGGGGTTCAATTGCTTGTTGAATTATTTTACAGACTTCTTCATTTGTCACGTGGTCTATGTAATGGATGCCCAAAATCTTTCTGTAGCATCTCATTTCAGTTGCCAGAATTCTTCTTTATAAGACTGTTGTGAGTGTCCAAGTGTCAAACAGTTCAATGAATAGCCCAATGACAGTGTGACAGTTGCAAAATTCGATTTTCATTTTATAGGCTGTCTCTGTCACTCTGTTTGTGGCTCTATCTCTCTGCTCGTTATAAAATGCCTTTAGGGTGTAAAACAAATCTAAAAGGACCAAAGAGAAATTTCCTCGACAATAGAATCTTTTTGGTTATTAAAACTTTGTGTATGTGACGTTCGCCCAATAACTAACGTATCAGTACCTTTGAAGATAATTGACGAGAAAGCCAAAGTTTTCGTATTTAAGAGTGATAATCCTGGTGATCCTGGGGTTGCATGTTCGAATCTCCACTGAGTCGTTTTTGATACGTTGGGTTTATCCCCTCAGAGTTAACATCGCTTTTTACTCCATTTTCCGGAGAAAAAAAACTTCAAATGATACCATAAACCACGGTTTCTGCGTTTGAAAGCATGCATTATATCTTACACACACACATGTAAAGTGCCACAACAAACGTTTGAAGCGAATGCAGTTTGGCCGTTGGTGTGGATGACTCGCTACACATAGCATGCACCCTGCTTGCGAATCGAAAGACTGCAGGGGGGAAGCTGAGTAATCGGATATTGACTGAAAGGCGCGAGAAACGACTGACTGTAGCGCCAGCAGGCGCCCCTTTAGTTGGTTCTACCCGGGTAGACAGTCCATTGTGAATGTCAGAGTGTGGATTGCAAAGTGCCGAGTGAATAGGCGCTACATACGTAATCTTAATAATAGTAATGATAATCATCATCATCATCATCATCATCATCATCATCATCATCATCATCATCATCATCATAGTAGTAGTAGTGGTAGTAGTAGTGGTAGTAGTATAGTGGTAGTAGTGGTTGTAGTGATAGTAGAGATGATGATGATGATCATCATGATCATGATGATGATGATGATGATGATGATAAAAAACAAACCGACCAAATCCCTTGCCAAAAAACCCTTTATGGTCTTTGTCTTATACGAAAATAAAGAAGAGTCAGTCTGACTGTCTTATCTTCAAAAGATAAAACACATTCAACCTGTATGCTGAACAAAGATACAGTGGGGGAAAAAACTGTGCAGGCCAATAATTCCTGTCATTGGAAATGATTTTGCAAAAATTCAGAAGAAAAAGTGGAGTGGGGGGATAGAAAATTGGATTCATGCAGAGGGCAAGAAAATGTAACTGTAATGTAATGTAATGTAAACGGATATTTATAGGGCGCTTTACCTCGTGAGAACCCAAAGCGCATATTACAGAAAAACATGATAAAATTATAATTCTGATTCAAAGTGCGCGCGCACACACACATACACACACACGCACGCACGCACGCACGCACGCACGCACACACACACACACACACACACACACACACACACACACACACACACACACACACACACACACACACACACACACACACACACACACACACACACACATACACCACACACACACAACAAACACACCGCCGTTAAAAATCACACAGACAGACAGACGAGCGCATTCAACATCAGCAAACACGTGCACAGTAGTAAGTGAATATCATTAATCAGTCTGAGGGAAAAGATGTGTCTTTAGGGAGGTTTTAAAAGTCTCTAAAGAGTCCGTGTTACGCAGGGAAGAAGGGAGACTATTCCACGGAGCAGGTGCCTGGTAAGAGAAAGATCGTTGGCCTGAAGTTTTCAGGCGAGCGGAGGGAAGCCGAAGCAGACGAGAATCGGTGGATGAGCGTAAGTTGCGAGACGGAACATAGAGATGGAGGAGGTCAGAGAGGTAGGAGGGAGCCAGATTATTCAGTGATTTGAAAACCCAGGAGGAGAACTTTTAAAGTCAATGCGAGATTGAACTGGAAGCCAGTGTAAGGATGACAGAATTGGTGATATGTGATCAGATCTAGAGGAGCGGGGAGATCAGACGCGCGGCATTGTTCTGAAATTTTTGAAGTTTAGAGATGAGTGTTAAGGGACAAGCGGCTGGAGGGAGTTACAATAGTCAAGCCGAGACAGGACAAAAGCACAGATTAGAGTCTTCAGGGCATTTTGAGTATTGAATATTGAAATGCTTCATTAGCATATAGATACAGCGAAGCCACACTGAAAACAGGACCATTCATATCGCCGGCCTCAGCTGACCTTTGTCCGCTGAATCACACTCCTCAGTGGAACCGTGATTGTGTCCGTCATCCCTTGGCATGAACGAAAACATACCATCCATGATTCTTTTGTATTCTCACCAGGACATCTAATGGCATCCTAAAAGAGCCAGTAAAGGCTAGAAAAGCAAACTGAGGGAAAGCTCTGTGGAAAAAAAAAATCACAGGAAAATAAAGTCAACGAGAACAGAATTTTTAAAAAGCATGGGTGGGAGCCTGCTTGAAATCTTTGAGAACCTCAAGTGCTTGAGAAAAAAAAAAGTCTACTTGAGATCACTAGTCAAGTTAAGTCAACAAATAAAGTGTAAAAAAAAAAAAAAAAAAAAAGTACAGGTGGAAACGTAGGCCGGTGCTCGATGATCTACTTGATGACACAAGGGAGGTCAAAAGGTGTGAATATTAAGTGTGGTCAGCTCTACTGTGTATTGACCCGAGTATTGTCAGCCACACAAGTGTAAAGAACAGCTGCGAATTGTGCAAGATTGCCGCTTTACTTAATCTCCCAAAAAGATGCGGTCTTCTGCGTATTGAATGATACACAATGATACGCTGAATAGTTTCAATTCCATCATCTCCAAACGCGAGCAGCAGTCCATCTATCACAGTCACGCGAGGGGCCAGCATGAAACTAATACGGCCCTTCATGCCTAATAGATGCAGCACACCCTGGCTGTATAAAAGCAATCCGTCTTCATTGTGTCTTTGCTGTCATCAGCAGCGGCAGCATTATTTTCAACATGTAATCGTGTATAACCGTATTTATATGTGGTTATCATTTTCATCACCGTCTTCATAAAGTCATTATCATCTTTGCGTCTTCATTATGTCGTGTGCCGTCGCTTCACTCTCTAGTTATCTACCTTTCTAGATATCACCTCTCTCTCTCTCTCTCTCTCTCTCTCTCTCTCTCTCTCTCTCTCTCCCTCTCCACACACACACACACACACACACACACACACACACACACACACACACACACACACACGCACGCACGCACGCACGCACGCACACACACACACACACACACACACACACACACACACACAGAGATAAATAGATAGATAGATAGATAGATAGATAGATATATGTATATATACACCGGGAAAGATATATAGATAGATAGATAGATAGATAGACAGAAAGATAGGCAGACAGATAGATAGATAGATAGTCGGACAGAGACAAATAAACGACTAAGTATAAACAACGTATTCTCTGAGTGACATTATTTGTGTTTAAAGTTGCCTTCATCCTGGACTCAAACATGATTAATGTTGTCTCACAGGGTCAGAGTTCGAAAAACAAATCCTGTCGAACTATATTGCGGCATTCTTTTTCCCCCATGTTCCAGAAATAGTAAGAGTTTCTGATTGGTAGACGATGCGGTCTGAATTCTCAGTCTCGTAAAAGGTAATTTTTTTCTCGCATCTATCAACGCTGGGGTGGGCTTTGAAAACAGAAATGGATAGACCATCTTTCTTCGTTGGTCTGCCTGCCTCTACCTTAGCCAGGAACACTGGGGGGGGGGGGGGGGGGGGGGCTGAGAGAAGGTGGTTCTTTCCTCCATTCGTCAAGAGCAGAAGAGCTCTCGTTGCCAAGGAAGAGGAAACAGGGGGTTTAGACCTCACCCATTTGTCTTGTCTCTTATATATTGTCTATGAAATACGCGTTACTTTCCACCCTGTTTTGTGTTTATTTGTATTTTAGCTTCTTCTCAGAAACACTGCTGTCAGTTTCAGTGTCCAAGGAGAATTCTCTCCTTCAGTACACAGATTTATCTGTATTTGTGATGCCTGTCTCATAGTTAGGATAAAGCATTTGCATTTAATTATTTAGATGTTGTGT
>JADBJO010003058.1:182440-189940 GCA_016801955.1 Conus betulinus | reverse complement strand
TAAGAGTCTCTGTCAATGGCATTGCTTCAAGCTTCCCATAGTTTGAATGAGGAGACAGCATGAAAAGGTACTGGTTTCTTCTGAGCAATCACACCGACAGGGAATCGTGGCAGAGAAGCCATCTTTCTTCATCTGTCTTGGGGGATAAGACTTAGTGTTGTGCTGTTCTCTCATTGAGGAATGTTTGCAACAAAGGGTAGAGTACCAGTGCCAGACTGGCCTATTTGTCTTTCAATCCCGAGGAAGACAGGTCCAATGGGTATTCTCTGCTATTTCAAAAACAAAAAATCAGATTTACAGTTTGATGTGTTTTCATGATGTATAGAAGGTCTGTGTGTGTGTGTGTGTGTGTGTGTGTGTGTGTGTGTGTGTGTGTGTGTGTGTGTGTGTGTGTGTGTGCGCATGTCTATTTGTGTGTGTGAGCTCTCTCTCTCTCTCTCTCTCTCTCTCTCTCTCTCTCTCTCTCTCTCTCTCTCTCTCTGTATTTTTTTCTGTCTGTCCGACGGCTTCCTCCCCCATCCTCTCCAAGTCTGCCCTTTTCTTCTTTCACATGCTGAACTGACCAGCAACTTTCGCTTCACCTCTGCAGCTGATGCCATGGACACTTTGTTATAGCAAGGGAGAAAAAGAAACGGCCAGAGTTCCTGGAGCTAGGGCTCTTAATATGATTGCATTTGAACGCTTATTCTTAACTACGACTCTCTGACGTTCCTCCTTTTGTTTCTTGTCATGTCAGCATTGCTTGTTGTTGAATACATATCTACGCATTTACGCACACAAAATACATACGCGCGCACGCGCGTGCACCCCCATATTCATGCATGTTTATCTAAAACCAGTTCAAAACGTATGCTTAGTGATAAACCTTTTACTGTTTCAGATCTTTTTGACAGACAGACAAGTGGAGAGAAGAGAGAGAGAGAGAGAGAGAGAGAGAGAGAGAGAGAGAGAGAGAGAGAGACAGAGACAGAGACAGAGAGAGAGAGAGAACAAGAACAACAACAACACATTTTTATTCTTCAGGCTATCAGCCCCTAGAATGGGGTCAAACAAATTACATATCTCAGCGATCGTGGGGAAAAAAACACAAGAACAAAAGTATGAAGTTGATCTAACTTGTGTCATACGTAATGCATTCCGCATTCTTATTGGTTTTCTCTTAAACTTCCCATGAAATCCTGTCTTATTTTCAAAGCATTAAAAAGGAACATGCACAGCCTACGGATTTTCCAAACAGAGTCATTTTGTAATATATTAATGAATGGCTTATCATTAAGAGTCAAAATATTCTAACCTCAATCTTGTGTATGAAATACAATGGTTTATAACATGCTCCTCGTCTTCTAATACATTGCACATTTTGTACAGAAAATGTCCATTGTTCTTAAATGTTCTGCGGAAAAATGAACCATTGATTGGCAACAAACCCAGCCGGAGCTTTGTCACGCAGTTCCTGAAGCATTTTCGGACGTTAGGATGAAAGCTAAAGTGAGACTGAATACCCCTCAAAGCAGAGCGGATCCTATACACATAGTGTCTGTCGCTGTTTGGAGGACAGTCACCTCATATTCGCCATCCACAATCAACAAGCCTTTTTTCAGAAGAGATGAAGGAGGTGATTCTGCTTCCCAAGACCCCCATTCAGCCACACGTCCCTGAACCCATACACAGATCCACTTTTTTTGGTTCTCTTAGCACCAAAGTAAAATCATTCGTACGGTTTGGATGGCAACTGAACATTTTTTTTTCCTACACAAGAGTTTTCACTGACAGTGAAGAGACCTTATAACAAACGAAAACGTGTATCTGTTTCTCCATGAAACAAGCCATGAGAAATGCGCACGTCCAACCTTAAAAAACATTTTCCTTCCAAAGAGCTTCACAGTGTGTGGCAGTATTGTCCATTTCCCAAACCATCAGCTTCATACAGAAGAATTAGTTGTTATTGTGAATGAAATGTTCGAGAGAGTTATTACTGAATGCATTCAATCTTCTATAGATAGCTTAGAGAGCATGCTTTCGGCTTCGCAAGCAAAGGTAAAAACCAAGCGCATTGAAGACTACATCCTAAAATATCTATAATATTTCGTTAATACAGGCATGACAACCCTATCATATATCCACCTGTCTCTTGCAACCAAGATCCCTGGCTTTCTAAATACGAGAGTGTTACATTCTTATGTTTATGTTAAGCTCCAATAAGTTAGTAGCACCGCACAGATTAGTTGGTTGATGTTTGAAAGAAATCACTGTTTCGAATATACAGACAGACAGACAGACAGACAGAGAACAATATCTGAGATTGACATCTCCCTTCTAAAAAGCACAGAGGAGCGTGCATTCTTTAACATTATCAGTTCAATCTGCTCGTAGTAGAAATGCGGGGAATTTCACGTGGTATAAGCTGATTAAATATGACAGTTGCGCTGACCATGGTAATCTGGCAGTGTCAGAATATGATGAATTCATATTCTTTTTGTGTAATGTTTTAATACATCTGTAGAAGCCAAGATCAGTATCTGCCTCAGCCAACACGTCTCAAAATGGGATCTGCTGTGATGGCATACGGCTTTTAATCTTTCTGAAAGCCTGTTGCACTAACTCTTCGCTCTTCCTTGAAAGATTGTTTTTTTCTGGTAATATTGTTGACAGTTCTTTCGCTCATGTCTTCCGGGGAGAGTTGCTTTCAGCATGTCAGTCTCCAAATATAGTGCCTTCGCATCAGGTTTTCAAGCACGTTTTGATTGCAGTTTTCAAACGGAGGCAACGTTCCTATTCCTCTTTTCTTTTTTTTTTTTTCATTCTTGCCTCTTTAATGGAAGTCAGCTTTTGTTGCTGGAAATAGAAAATTGGAAATCGAAAAACAAGTGCCTGCTGAAATGATAACTAGTTGCACGTGCTGAGCATGCCAAAAGATTCTTCGTTCTCTCTCTCTCTCTCTCTCTCTCTCTCTCTCTCTCTCTCTCTCTCTCTCTCTCCCCTCCCCTCCCGCGTCAGTGTGTGTGTGTGTGTGTGCGTGCGTGCGTGCGTGCGTGCGTGCGCGTGTGCATGCGCCCTCAATCTTTCTTTTTGTCTTTTTGTCATTCCCAATCATCTTGTTTTTGTTTTTGTTTTTTTCTTCTAAAAACTCTTTCTCCCGAAACTCCTCCGCGCATTTCACACTTGTCAATTATAAGTGCTTCCCTCCTCTCCATCTTCCCACTCTTTTGTCCCCTTCTTCTTTCACATGAGGCGCTCATTAGCAAATTTGTGAAGACCTCGTCAGCAGTTACCATGGAGCCATTGGTACAGCGTCGGATGAAAGGAGGATTGGGGCCGTTGTCTTGGCTCTTGCAACTGTTGTATTCCATCAGCACTTTCTCCCCTTTCTTCTGTTTTGTCTCTTTGCTCCTTGTTAGGTCAATAGTCTAAATGATAGAGAACTCGAATTATTACCCAAATACAACACTGAGTTCCACATGCAGATACACTGTATACATGGCACACTGTTCCTTGGTTAAGAGCAATCGCTCCAGAGCTTGAAAGACACTGTCGAGAATGGTCAGAAGGCAAAACCAACACAAGATTTCGGATGCAGGTGGAAAACCTCAGCATCAAAGAAGATACTCTAATGTACACTCACGGTTCTGTCACCAAAGCTCGGGCAGACTGGGGATATATAGTAAAGTAAGATGGCCGAACTATCCATAAAAGACGACAGTGCATGCACTTTAACAACTAACAAATCTAACAATGGAGATATCCAGTCCAGCCATAGAGGTGGGACGGCGCTACACAGGGCTGTTATTTTCGCATAATGGGTATGCACTTTTATATCCTAACTGTGTTTCCACCCCTTCTGAACGCAGCAGTCTACAAAAAAGAATGTTTTTAATTAAAAATTCAAAAAGTTTTTAAAAATCTTTAAATAAAAAAATACATTCGTTGACCTGAATAAGATTTTTTTACATGTTTTTATTCCCTTTTCATTCCACTTCTGGAAGAACAGCTCCGTGCCTTTACATTTAATTATATCATTGTGGAATGTCAACTGATCACACACATTGGATGGTTTTACTTCTTCGATTTTTACTTCTCTCTTAATATCTAGATATGTAATAATCACCGCTTTCCAGACTTCATTTTCCAAATGGTTTGTGCGATGTACAAGCTTTGATTAACAGTAAATCATGAATATACTATCATTATTTAGTATCTTACTCAAATGTCATTTCGGTATGATGCTCCAGTTCTGTTCTACTGAAGAGAATAGATTTCCAGCCCATTGCAAATTGAGACACATTTGGAGATCAATAATCTTAACCATATTCAAACCACTCTTTCCATATTCCAATTCCATCACTTTTCTGTTCACTTTTTTTCGAAAGCCTTACGATTGCTATATTTTCTTTGCCAAACAAATTTTATACAGTATCGTATGGATACGAAAAAAAAAACAGGATCCATCTGGATACTCAGGGGCCAGTAAAAAAAATACATTCAGTAAGATCGAAAGAGCAGCAGTTAATCGTATTCTTTTAATGGCTAAAATGCGCGTTAGCATAGCTCGAAAAACCAAAGCGCTGCCTGCTTTACAGGTTATATTTGAACAACACCGGCAACTGAGAAAGAAGTGTATACCGTTCTTATATTCTTTTATTCTTATCTCTCAGGACTCCCTGATTTTACTTTAAAAGTAAGTGCACTGGTAAGCGTCCATCAATGAGGCTGTTTATGCTTTGGTGTGTATACGTGTGTGTGTGTGTGTGTGTGTGTGTGTGTGTGTGTGTGTGTGTGTGTGTGTGTGTGTCGTATGGAAAATGCGTCTGTACGTGAACATTATACATCTCTGCATTAAAGCGTTTGAACGTATTTATGGCATGATTCTTTACATATATCGATTTAACAACATCAAAAACAACAACAATAGTAACGATAACAAAAATAATGATAATAAAAAAATAATAAACAATATAATAATACTAACGATAACAACAGTATTAATAATGAAACAATGATGATGCTATTGATAATGATAATAACAATATGATGATTATGGTAATAATAACAATGATAATGGTAATCATAATGATAACAATGCTTATGTTGCTGCTGTTGCTGTTGCAGCTGCTGCTGCTGCTGCTGCTGCTGCTGCTGCTGCTGATGATGATGATGATGATGACAGTAATAACTAAACAATAAGGAACTGTGACAGACTATTAGATAACAGACATCCAATTTCAGTATTCAGAAACACCATATAAAAAAAACACAATCCATCTTAGTTGTGCAATGAACAGAGAAACCTCAGGACTTGTTCCGTGTCAGAGGCAGTACCCAGGTTCTGAGGTCAGGTCCACTCTATCATCATGCAGTCCGGATCACCGCTGCAAAGAATGGATGCCAGTTTACTCTCCTCTCTTTGTGCCAGAGTCTGCGTTGTCCTGGATACCTCATAGGATTCCCAGGACCCACAGGAAGAAGTTAAAGCGTCGTCCATCATGGTGAGAGTCTGTGTCACCGGCTAACCCCGCCATTGGTTAAAGCAATCTCACCGCAGTTTCGTTGATAAGAAAGAGTCCTGACCAATAAAACTTTGGGGAGTGGGGAGTTGGGGAGGGTCTGCAGAGAAGCAGTCATCTGTCATGGGTGAGAATCGTCGTGCTCACAGCTAGGAAAGGTCTGCAAGTTCCAGACTTGCTCATTGGTCTTCTGCCTTACCCCCGCGTCCCCGTCCTCACCTCTCATTTCACCATGTCTGGCAGGAACTCTTGTACTCAGTGAAATGACAGAATTTGTCTGTTTGTGTGTGTTCTCTGTTTCACTTTGATGAACATGAAGATTTGAGCTGTTCTTGAGCTATATTTTTTACTTCATGTTTGTTTTTTGTTTTTTTTGTTTTTTTGGTGGTTTTTTGTTTGTTTGTTTTTTTTTTTTGTTTTTGTTTTTGTTTGCTTTTTTTGTGTGTTTTTTTTCGCTTTATGACTGTGTAATTTAGGATCGTTACAATGTAATTATTATTGAGCATTTTCTAGTTTAGATGTTATGACAAAGTGTGTTTAAAACAGCACATATTTACAGTAATATCTTGCACGTGGAAAACTGTGTGCTAGCTTTACTTGTTGTAGATAGAATCAGGATAATATTCCTTTTAGTGTAAGTTGATATCACATTATAACAAATATTCTTTTTAACAGAATTCTGTTGTTGTTAGTTTACGTGTGGATTTGCATCATCCAGAATAGGCTGAATCAACAGTTGCGTTTCAGAGGTCCACCGTGTTTCATTTTCATGGCAAAAATAACTTTTGCTATCTCTTCATTATGTTCAAGAAATGGGACTGGCAAGGTCAGTTAGGTGACTGTTGTATACACATTCCAACCAAATGTTGTGGACAAGAACTGTACATCATGAAGTTGCCAGACAGGCCTCGCCCCTTCAAATAGTTGTTCGTATTCGATACAACCGTCAGACGTGGAATTGAGTTAGGAAGTTGGAATGAATCTATCAAAATTGTAAAGAAAGTTGTGTCGTAGAAACCTTGAATGTGATCTTCTCTTTTGTTATCAGATGCCCAGATCATTTATTTTTCATTTCATAATAATGTATTCAAGTGGTACCAAGGAATCACTGGACAGTGGTGATTTTGTGTATATAGCCAGCGCAGGAGCTTTTGACGGTCTGAGAGCAAAGACCACGCATTCTAACGTCTTTGTGAGTTACAGCCTAGTGTTAACTGAAACATTTCCTCTCAAGTGCATTCACGTCAGTGAAATAACACAACTATTGAACTCTATGCTCTAGTTTCCTGGTACATCTGTGAGTGTACAGCTTCCTTTTCTTTTAGAGTGGTGTTATCTTAAATGATCGTTTACTTCTTTCCTCCGTGTCTTCAAATGGCAAAAGTAACAAAACCAAACGGAAGTCTAAGAGTATATGTGAAAGCTAAAGAGTGGACACTGGAAGCTTGTATGGTAAGTAAATGCAACAAACAAAAAAAAAAAAAAATGAATGCGTGGATGGGAAGAACGAGTATCGTGTACTATTCTATCATTTGTTTTTGTAATTTCACACACTTTTTTTTTAAATAAAGTTTCACTATCACAATATGAGGTGATTTGTTTATGTGTATTTTTTCAACGTCTATTTTTTTTTTTTTTTTTTTTTTTTTTGCATACTGCTGTTGTCAAATTTTATGTTCATATTTTATGTTCTCATATCCCATTTACTTTATGTTGTCTATATGAGGAAATATATCTGTTCTTGCAAAAACGCACGTGCACGCACGCACAACACGCACGCCTGTATGTGTAATATGTGCACGCCTCGCACACACACACACACACACACACACACACACACACACACACACGCGCGCGCACACACACACACACTGACACACACACCAATTTATTGTCAGATTACACAAAGTAGGTACTGACAACACACACACACACACACACACACACACACACACACACACACACACACACACACACACACACACGCACGCACACGCAC
>JADBJO010003058.1:167440-177440 GCA_016801955.1 Conus betulinus | reverse complement strand
AGGATTTGAATGAATACCTAAATCTAAAGAAAGAAAGAGTTCGAATCTCAATGTGAAGTGAAACAAGAAAAACAGAAAATACAAATTCTAAATGACCTCAGTCATGTTTGTAATGACAAGAATTCAAAATCGTTGTGGCAAAAGGTTAAATCTCTTACAAGCATTACATCTAATGGTTCTGTTACGACTAGTGCAGGCTCATTGTATAAATACTTTCGTGACTTGCTCAATCCGGAGCAGTCGACTATTGATTCTGAATTCAGCAAAGAGGTTCATGATGTTTTAAAGAACCATAACCCTGAAGTTTGTCAGTCATGCCATATCGTACATATAAATCTAGAAGAAGCCATCTCCGAAAACCAAATTCGCAAAGTTTTAAAAGATACTAAGAAAGGCAGAGCTCCTGGCCTGATGGTGTGTCATCTGATGTGTTTCATGTTCTCAGTGATCTTTTGGTACCATTTTTGCGTGTGCTATTTAATAAGGTGTTTGAAACTGGTCAGTACCCGGAAAGTTGGACAAAAGGGCTGATTTTTTCCGCTTCTCAAAAAGGGGTGACTACATAAAAACCGAAAATTATAGAGGAATATCACTGTTAAATACGATACGCAAACTATACAGTGCAATTTTGAATAACAGATTAAGAGATTTTACTGAAGCAACAGGGAACGTACCGGAAGCTCAAGCAGGATTTAGAAAGGGCTATAGTACGACAGATAATATATTTTCACTACTGCCATTGGTTTAAAAAATACCTTACTAAAAAAGGAGGGCGCTTCTATACTCTTTTCGTTGACTTCTCTAAAGCTTTTGACAGCATTGAAAGATCGAATTTATTATATCTTCTGTTGCAGAAAGCGGTTTCACGGAAAAAAAATGTTTCGAACACTTTCCAATATGTACAAACAAGTAAAAGCGGCAGTTAGAGTTGGGTATAACATTACTGATTACTTTGAGTTTATGTCAGGAGTCACGCAGGGCTGCATTCTAAGTCCCTTGTTATTTTCTCTTTTCATATCTGAATTGCAGACTGCTTTGATTAACTCCGACACACGAGGTATTGATTTTTTTTTTTAGATCAAATAGACATTCTTCTTTTGATGTATGCAGATGACATTGCACTGGTTTCTGATTCTGTGATTGACCTACAAAAGAAAATTAAATGTCTAGAAAAAGACTGCCATATATGGGGTCTCAAAGTCAATATGGAAAAGACGAAAGTTGTTGTTTTTTTGAAATGGTGGATTTTTGAGGCATTATGAACAATGGTTCTTTCCTGGCAGGCAGATCGAAGTCAAGCCTCATTACAATTACTTGGATGTAATATTTTCTGCCACACTAAAAACTGGTCAAAATGTGTTGATAACTTATCAGGAAAAGCAGTGCGAGCGGTTGCAGGTGTCCAAAGGTTATTCTTTTAAGTTGCAATCATTGCCAGTGGATATTGTATTTAAGATATTTGATGTCAAAATAAAACCCACTCTGCTGAATGTTTCACTGGTATGCGGTTTTCAGTGTTTCGAGGCCATTGAAAAAGTACAATCCAAAATATGCAAAATGATCTTAGGAGTTGGCAGGGACGTTAAAAATGATATTGCAATCGGAAAAATGTGGTAGATTTCCTATTTACATAGATACTTACGTGTGTATGATCAGGTACTGTGGCAGGCTCCTTTCTATGTCCACCGAGAGATACCCCCCCAAAATGCTATGACGTGCTAGTGACGCATGGTGAAAACGGAAGACGTAACTGGGCGACAGAAGTACGAACCACATTATGTAAATTTGGCTTTGGTTATGTCTGGGCTACGCAAAATGTTGGCAATCTGGACTACTTTCTGAAAGATTTTAAACAAAAAGAATGCAAAGATGATTTTCCGTCAGAGTTGGCATGATTCTGTTTTGAAAGAAGGCGACTATTGTTTCTATCATCCAGAGCTTATAAGAGCTGATACACACAAGTCAGAAAATCTTGAACACCGTCGAGTTATTTGCCTGCTAAGATCGAGCCGATTAAAATTGGATGGAATTCCCTCGATATGTAAAAGCCTTTGTTGATCCAGTTTGTAAATATTGTAACATGAATTGCGTTGAAGATGTAGTTCACCTTCTGCTTATTGTCCCCGATATATGCCACTACGTAAGAAATATTATTGTATCACTGTATTACGACCGCTTCCCATCCTCTTTCAAAGTACAAATGTTATGCACTAACCTAAGTAAAAAAAAATAGCCGTCAGAGTTGCTTTGTATATATGTGGAAGTTTGAAAATCAGACAAAATATGTAGTGCTGTATCTATGCTCCCCATGTTATGAACAACTGTATGCCTTTCACTTCTCCTGTCCAGATGGGTCAGATGACCTGAAAAGACTGAATTAAATTATTGTTATTATTGTTATTGTTAGACACACACACATACACACACACGCGCGCGCGCGCGCGCGCGCGCGCACGCACGCACGCACACACGCACGCACACACACACACACACACACACGATAAGTGGAAAGACGTAAAATGAATCACACACACACACACACACACACACACACACACACACGTAAACACACACACACAAAAACAGACTCACACATTCATGCACGCACACGCGCAGGAATGCACACACGCACGCACGCACGCACACACACACACACACACACACACACACACACACACACTCGAGCTCATGCAATTCTAAGCACAAAACATGAGGTCATGGATAAAAGCTGTAGTGTCTAAATATTGAAACATGATATCAGCCGAGTAATGGGTGAACACGCATGCTTAAAACAAAATCTGTGCGTTCCATCAGCTGGAATTAGTCCCGGAAAAAAACAAGCCCTCAACATAAGCCGAGAGAGGGGAGAGGAGAGAGAGAGAGAGAGAGAGAGAGAGAGAGAGAGAGAGAGAGAGAGGAGAGAGGAAGAGGATGGGGTGGGGGTGGGAGAGAGAGAGAATTTCGTGATAACAGAACAAAAAGAAAAAAAATGTGACAGTGAAAATGAATCTCATTCCTAAAGTGCACAGAGGAGCAGGTATTCCATGAGAGAGAGAGAGAGAGAGAGAGAGAGAGAGAGAGAGAGAGAGAGAGAGAGAGAGAGAGAGAGAGCAATGTTTGAGAGAGGGGCACACATTTCTCCACATTTCCAGATCACTCTTCGCAAAGAGGGAGAAAGAGAATTACACGGCATTAATTCCCACCATCAGCTGATCAAACGTGACAATATATAACCGACCATGGTTATCTGACGATGTCAAAAAACGATAAATTCATATGATTTTCGGAACTGTTTTGAAACTGCAATGAAGGCCAGTGTCTGTAGCTGCAATGACCGGCTCATCTGAAGGAAGGATGTTATTTTTTGCCATCGCACACAGCTTTAATCTTTTTGGAAGCCTGACTGCCTTAACCTTTCGCTCTTCCCTAAAAAGAGCATTTCTTGTAATTACATTGACAGTTGCTTCGCTCGTGCCGTCTTTTGCAGGTTTCTTCTAACACGTCCCTGTCGAAATGCAATCCCTTTGCATTAGAGCTTCAAACGGCAGCTTTTCACAAAGGCTACTCTCTTTGCTCTGTTCATTCCTCTCATTCTTTCTCTTTCACAGGGGTTAGGTTAACTGGCTGGGGATGGATATAGAGGGAAAGGGAAATGTGTGCTGAAATAATTGCTCGTTGCACATGCATAGCCTGCCAAACATGTTATTGTCAGTGTGATCTGTCTGTCTGTCTGTCTGTCTGTCTGTCGGTTTCACGCTCTGTGTGTGTGTGTGTGTGTGTGTGTGTGTGTGTGTGTGTGTGTGTGAGCGTGAGTATGTGTGTGTGCCCTCTCTCTCTCTCTCTCTCTCTCTCTCTCTCCCAAAAACTCTTTTTTCTTCCGAAACTCCCATGCGCATTTCACACTTGTCACTGATGGGCCAACCCACCCCCACCCACACCCACCGCCATCTCCTTCCATTCCTCAGCCGCTTTACTCCTTTCTTCTGCATCCATTTGCCACTCTCATCAGCAACCTTCTGAAGACCTCTTCATCTGTTGCCATGCAACTGTTGTTATAGCAACAGATAAAAACAAAGGGTCGGAGGTCAGGCTTTGTTGGTTTCTAGTGGTCGTTGCATTACCCTTTGTGCTTTTTTTCTGTTTTCGTGTCTGTACATCTTGTCTGACTGACTGAAGGCATTCAGTCCTAACCTCAATGAATTAAATCCCAATCTAAATGCATCAAATCATAGCCAAAACATAGAGCAAGCCAAATAAATTCTACAACTGATCAAACGTGATGATATATCCTGACCATGGTAATTTGGCCGTGTCAAAGAAGAGAAATTTTACATCCTCGTTTGTTGTCTTTTCAAACTGCCATAAAGGCCAAGGACCATATCTGTAATGGTCGGCTCATCTGAAAGAGGTCATTTTACACGACACACGGCTTTAATCTTTCTGCAGGCCTGACAACCCTAATATTTCACTGTTTCTAAAACAAACAAAAAAAAATCTGGTTTTTTTTTTTCTATTACATCGACAGTTCCTTCGCTCGTGTTGTCAATGGGGGGTTTCTTCAAACACGTCCTTATTCAAATGTAGTCCCTTTGTATGGGATTTTCAAAAAGTGTTTAATCGCAGCTTTTCACAAACGCTACGTGGTTTTTTTTTTTTTGTTGTTTTTTTTTTTTTTTGTTTTTTTTTTGTTTTTTTTGTTTGTTTTTTTTTTGTTGTTGTTGTTTTTTTTTTTGGGGGGGGTTTTTTTTTTTTTCTTTCTTTTTTTTTCTTCTAAACCTTCTCATCTCAAGAGAGGGAAATAAAGAATCATGCAATACGTGTGTGCTGGTGGTAGAATTATTCCTTATTCATACATAGCCTCTGTGTGTGTGTGTGTGTGTGTGTGTGTGTGTGTGTGTGTGTGTGTGTGTGTGTGTGTGCCTGCCTTTCAGTCTCTGTTGTCTGCCTCTCTGTGTGTCAGTCATTCAGTCACTCTCTCTCTCTCTCTCTCTCTCTCTCTCTCTCTCTCTCTCTCTCTCTCTCTCTCTCTCTCTCTCTCTCTCTCTCTCTCTCTCTCTCTCTCTCTCCTGAAGATATTTTCATCTCAACCTCCCATGTGCATTTCACACTTGTCAATACAAGCATTCCCTTCCAGTCCCCGATCTCTGTATTTCGTTTTTCATCTTTCTCTTGCCACACTAATCAGCAACCGTCTAAAAAAAAAAAAAAAGAAAAAAAAAAAAACTCTTCGCCTGTCGCCATGGAGCTGTCGTTATAGCAACGGATGAAAAGGCGGGATTGCAGGTGAGACATTTGGTTCTCGTGGTTCATAAATTACATTACTTTTCTGTACGTCATGTTCTGTTCTGAACAGTAGGAATGCATAAAACTCATGAACTGTGAAGTTGAAGTCACTGATAGTGAATTGACATCTATGAACTTTACATTTTTAAGTGGGTATGACTGCTCTGATATCAGTGCTGGAGAGTTGATAACTGCCTAAGATGTGCACAGTTTCCACGGGGTATCAACTCTCTGAATGACTGTTCGCGGTTCGATAACTATCCATGAAATGTGTATTCTCATTTGGTATCAACTTTCTGAACTCACTGCAAATAGAGAACAATTAAGAAAGTAAAGTATTTTCATGGGCTACAAAAACCATTTCGTAATTTAAATACACTGGTGGTGATGGTCGTAGTAGTACTAGTAGTAGTGGCAGTAGTAGTAGCAGCAGCAGCAGCAGCAGCAGTAGTAGTTGCTGTTGTAGGACTGGTGGTGGTGGTAGGGTGGTGGTGGTGGTGGTGGTGGTAGCAGTAGTAGTAGTAGTAGTAGTAGTAGCAGCAGCAGCAGCAACAGCAACATCAGTAGTAGTAGATGTAGTACTATAAAAACTGTAGCAAATGATCAAATAACAAACAAAATCCAATTTCATTTTGCAGACATGTCATCAATATCATTTTGTCTTCACCATGCCCTGAAGCAGCAACAGCAGTAGCAGTAGTAGTAGCAATGGTAGAAGTAGTGGTAGTAGAAGTGGCAGAAATAGTAACATAAAAGCTGTGACAGATCATCAAATAACAGACAGTTTTCAAACACATCATCCATAATCATTTCATCTCAGTCATCACTCATCGCTCTGACAGTGGGACTTTTTTCTTAAAGCAAAACTGGTCCACCATTCCTCATGTAATCGTCGTCGTCATTGCCGAAAAGCGCGACGGCCACTTCATTCTCATCTGTTCTGCTAGAATCTGCGTTGTCTTGGAAACCTCCCAAGATCATCTGACCCACGAACAGCAAGCCAAATCATCGTGCATCATCCTGAGTCTCTGTCACTGGTTAACGCCGGCATGGGCTGAGCACGCTGACCGCAGTTTTATTGATAAGAAAAGAGTCCTGGCCAATACACCTTGAGGACAGATTCTGCTGACGAGCATTCTGTCTTCATCTGTCATGGCCGAGATGCGTCGCGTTTAAAAACTAGGGAAGGCCGAAATTTTGAGACTTGCCACGCCCTATTTCTCTGCCTCTCCTCTTCCCTTCTCCTCCACACACATTCTCCTCTTAAGCATGGTGGACAGGAACTGCGAAATATATTGAAATTGCAGAATTTTGTCCGTTTCTGTGCATTCTTTGCTTCAAATCGGCAGACATGAAGCTCTGGGTTATTCCAGTGCTGCGTTTTACAATCTGGTTTTGAAATTTAAATCATGACACGCTGATTCTCATTGAATGTTCATCTTGGGTTCCCATGGAATATTTACTAGTTTAAACGTTCTGCTAAATTGTGTTTCATGTGTATGGACAAACTGTGATTGATGAGTTGCATCTGGAAATTTTTTTGTCCGATTTGTAATTTACCATATGTGGATATATTCCTTTTGTATATGTTGAGATTAGATTAAATCGAATGTCCTTCATAACAACTCTGTTTTGATGATTTTCAATTGTGATCATACACGATTAATCATGGGCTGCAGTGTCATTATCTGTGTTTCAGAGCGCTACGAATTTTCTGTAAACCATGTTTGCCACCATGTGATGATGTTTAATAAACGTGATCAACAAGGACAGCTGAACCGAAGACCCAAATGGTTTTTGCATACACATCCAAAAAGACAGTCGTGAACAAGAACTGTACATTGCTCAGTTGTCAGACAGACCACGTCCTTTCAATTATTTGTTCGTGTTCGATATAGTGATCAGACTTGAAATTAAGTCAGGAAGTTGTGAATGAAGCTCCTGTGACTATCACATTCATCAAGAAAATGCGGTTTAGATGTCGACCTGGGAGACAATTTTTTCATCATGAGATGTCCACATTACTTCTTCATGGTAGGGAAAATAATGTATCTAAGAAATATTGAGCAGTCCCGCCGGAAAATGATGACTTCCTCATGAATCACCACGGAAACTTCAGAGTCTGACAGTCAAGAAATACACACTTCGCGGTCAAACTAAGCATTGATCTTTGCAAATTGTCATCCGGTGAAAATTGAAAACGTTTTCTCTAAATGTATTTCGTAAATTAGATGACGCAAGTGTTAACTATATATTGGATTTAGGTCGCCATATTGTTGATTTTCATGTATCTCTATATTGTTGGTTTTTATATTGTATGCTGTAGCTTCCTAATAGACCTTTGCAATATTCTTTTTTTTTTTTACTTTTTGCGGGTGTTAGTTTGAATAACTTTGTACTCAGATCCTTGATCCTTACACACAGTTGAAGAAAAAATGAAAGAATGAAAAAGCAAACGTAATTTTAGAGTACATATATGTAAGGGGTAATGACTCTGAATCGAGGTTAGAGTTTCATCCCACATTTACCATGTCAAATGAAGGAGTCTGCTGGATCGCAAGAACGAAGTGAATCTGATAATCTGAAGACTGTGAATCTGATTATTAACACTGTTTAAATCAAATATCTCCAAATCCATGTCATTATGGGCGGACCTTTGAAACTCTGTTCTTCGTTTCCTTCTGTCTCCTAGTTTGTATCAAATTTGTAAATTATCATATAAACCAAACAATACAGACAAAACATAATCATCATGTAATAACATAGATCAATCTGTTAAGGGTGACTGAAAGTGAAATAAACAGGAAAATAATAAACAGCGTACACTTAAAGCGTACAGCACACACACACACACACACACACACACACACACACACACACACACACACACACGCACACACACACACACACACACACAACCACACACACGCACACGCGCACACACACATGCACACACACACACACACACACACCACACACGTAAGCACACACGTAAGCACGTAAGCACGCACGCACACACACACGCAAAACACACACACACACACGCACAACACACACACGCGCGCGCGCGCGCGCGCGCGCCCCACATGGGCATACACACATGCACGAACGCACGCATAAAGAGAAGGAAGTTAAATTTGCATCTTTCTCTTTCTCGGATCTCTAGCTCTAACTTTTTTTTTTTTTTTTTTCCAAGAAAGCATTAGCATGAACACAACTCCAAAAGATATGCTCTGCACCGTCCTCCTCGCTTAGGTAGAGTATCCCTCTGTAATCAAGTCTGACGCCCATGCACGCTAATACTACATCTGTCGGTAGTAACCTGCACACTGGTTTAACTTGAAACCATTTTGATTCAACGTGTTGTTGTTGTTGTTGTTGTTGTTGTGTTGTTGCTGCTGTTGTTGCTGCTGCTGCTGCTGCTGCTGCTGCTGTCGTTGTTGTTATTGTTGTTGCTGTGTTGTTGTTGTTGTTGTTGTTGTTGATAACTATGAAAGTTTTATCCGATTGATTTCTGCATTTCATTACTGTTCCATTTCTGGTAACATTTTGCTCTCGAGCCACCTTCTACGAGAGTAATCAATATATAATCTTTCTCCCCTTTTAACTGAATAAAGGAAGATCTAGCGCTTCAATAATATCTCAATGTTGAATTCTTTTCAAACTGTTTATTCTATATCCTGACGTAAGGTTTTTACCTGCTTAGTCATTACTGTGCAGCTCAAATATTGGTTCGTGTATATAGCTGTTTATGAACTCATCATAAGGAAGGTCACTGCTATTTTGATTGCCTAAGTGTCCAACATGAAATGCGTGTCCATGCGTCCATTCATAACTGTTAAACAGAATGTTTGAGACAGATTTTATTTATAAGTTCTGCTAAAACTTCGAAAAGTTTATCAGGTTTAACTTTATTATAGAACATCTGTATCATTAAAACACGCCCTTCGAAACAGATTTTGACCTTTGAATCATGTCGACCATTTGGACCTGGTTTCCCTAAGACTTCTATATTTGGGTACACCGAGACTGTTATCGATTTCTTTGTATGGATTTTGTCTGAACTTTTCTCATCCAACCAAGTTTCAACACTCTCATAAAGCCTTTTAGGTCTGTAAATCCGGTACGACCTTCAGTCATTCTTCTCTGTGTAATGTTTCTGTTAATGCGTCCTCCCTCTATGTGTGTGTGTGTGTGTGTGTGTGTGTGTGTGTGTGTGTGTGTGTGTGTGTGTGTGTGTGTGTGTGTGTGTGTGTGTGTGTACCATTGAAAATTATTGAAACGAAATACATGCATCGCCTCCAAAAAAAAAAAGCCATCGGGTGGATTTGATAAAACAATTTTAGAAAGAATGTAAGCATTCTAAATCTACATTTCTTCCAACAGTTGTTAACATTTTTCTTAGCCCACTTCCTGCATACATGTTTTATTTGCATATCTTTTCGATAAAGATTATTGATAGGCAAATATCAACATAAGCAGTGAACTATATCAGTCATATCTTACATAAGGGAAGGTTGGGTGTTAGGGGTGTGGGGGGGGATTTCTCTCTATTTTGAGAGGACGCATATAGATTTCTGGCTGATTTTCTTTCTCATCCAAGTCAGATTGCAGACGTCTTCTCGCAGTTCACGTTTGGTCCTGGAATCCTTGTCAAAAGTATCTAAAATATTTATTGTTTCGTCCAAGTACTCTAATAATTTTGAAAGGTTTGTGT
>JADBJO010003058.1:149940-154940 GCA_016801955.1 Conus betulinus | reverse complement strand
TTTTGGTTAATGCATGCATGCAGTTTAAACTTGAACGAATGCACAAATACCTATCCGTTGATTCAAATTAAATCAGGTACAATGTCATTTATCATAACAGACCCGGCAACCAGAAAAGCTATAGATTTTCAATGACAGATCTCAGCAGAAATATGTCAGACAGGTGCAGACATCGTGCACTCTATGATGAGGTCGACTTTCCATAGAAATTAGGCTGCCTGGTAAAATGAAGCGGACAGTTGTGACGACATCAACAAACTTTGAGAGACACTTACGAACTTTGTTTAAGACTTTGTCCTACGTCGGTTGTTAACTTTTGCTTCTGGCATCCACTGTGGCTTGACTTGCCTTTTCAAAGCGAGTCGAGATCATGCTTTTAGCAGCAACGTGAATGGGAGGGGTGGTGCAGACAGGAGGAAGGGGGCTAAATGTTTGAAGGCTGTTAGGTACACCAGCATACAATGTTCAAAGGGGAATGTATTTTTGGTAGTGTGGGAGAAAGAAGGACTTTGGCGGCGGCTGCAATCTTGCATTTCCGCTGAAGGTTTGTCTCAGACATCGCATCCATCGTTGGGTGACCTGCATCTGAAACCCAGAGCCCTGGTACAGTGCTTAGAAAGGACTGCCATGCTGCTGATCTTTGTTTTCAGTGCGGCCTGCCAAGTGCTGATTTCCTGAAACGACAACATCTCTTCATGCTGACTGCATGTCTCAGAAAGGACATCTCTTCATGCTGACTGCATGTCTCAGAAAGGACATCTCTTCATACTGACTGCATGTCTCAGAAAGGACATCTCTTCATACTGACTGCATGTCTCGGAGAGGACAACATCTCTTCATACTGACTGCATGTCTCAGAGAGGACAACATCTCTTCATACTGACTGCATGTCTCAGAGAGGACAACATCTCTTCATACTGACTGCATGTCTCAGAGAGGACAAACATCTCTTCATGCTGACTGCATGTCTCGGAGAGGACAACATCTCTTCATGCTGACTGCATGTCTCGGAAAGGACAACATCTCTTCATGCTGACTGCATGTCTCAGAGAGGACAACATCTCTTCATACTGACTGCATGTCTCAGAGAGGACAACATCTCTTCATGCTGACTGCATGTCTCGGAGAGGACAACATCTCTTCATACTGACTGCATGTCTCGGAAAGGACAACATCTCTTCATGCTGACTTCATGTCTCAGAGAGGACAACATCTCTTCATACTGACTGCATGTCTCGGAAAGGACAACATCTCTTCATGCTGACTTCATGTCTCAGGTTCTTCAAAGTCGCATTTCTCAAATTGTCCTACTCAGGTGCAGAAAGCACGCAGCTTTGGAAGTCATGACTTGTGTTTCCTCCTCCCTTGAAGCTTTCATCATCTTGTTGATTTCATCGTGTTCGTTCTTCTCGTGCACCCACTTAACTGGCATGATGAGAAGGGTGGCATGATTCATTTGACCATCAACGTACCAGTTTCATAACAATCTTTACTTTATATGATCTATTGCGATATGTGCAATCGTTGTCTATATTTGGTCACGCTCGTACACTGTATGAAGACAGGACGGCGAAGACCGTCTGCTTCACCGACACCGCTAGGGAAGAAGAGGTGCAGCACATTAAGAAAGTGTTAAGTGTGTCGGGATACCAGAAGTGGGCCTGGGATATCCCGGGGGGGCAAGAAAATCATACCCCCACCCCTCCACTGAACGTCAAACCCCTTCGAGAGGGCACGTCTCCATGCCGTACGTCAGCGACGTCACCGAAGCTCTCAGCAGGAAGATCTGAAAGTTGGGAGTCAGTGTCCACGCCAAGCCCACCAACACAATCAGAAGCCAGTTAGTCCACCCCCCCAAGGACAAAACAGACAAACTGGACAAATCAGGGGGTGATATACAAGATAGACTGCCAGGGCTATGACCATAGTTACATTGGTGAAACTGAGCACAACCTGCACAAGAGACTAAAGGAACGCAAACGTGAGTCCTCTCCAGTGGGTGAATATCTGACCCACATCCAACATCAATTTGAAAAGGACAACGTGCAAGTGCTCAACAAGAAACAGGATGGTTCCAGAGAGGAGTAAAGGAGGCAGTCCACATCGCCGCCAGAAACCCCACCCTTAACCACGACGGGGCCGGCACAACATGCCATCGGTGTACTCCTCACTCATTCAGTCGCACTGTCCTGAGTTCGCTCACGGCGGTGCGCACTGAATCCAGTTCTCAACCCAGCAGTTGCGCTGAAGAAGTCGGCCGGATTGTCAACGAAAGCTACGCACACAGTGAGTAGCCTTCTTTAACTGAGTGACTTGTTTAGTCTGGTGGCCATTAAGACAGGAGTTTTTCTCTGATTTTTCTGCACTGCATGCATAGTAAGTGTAACTGCGGTCTGGCACTAACTACTTATCAGAAGGGCATCCGCGTGTTGTGTGCATCCGGGGTTTAAAAAAAAGTATGGAGCATGAAGACCCTCTGCAAAAACTTGATACTTATAACTATACAGTCAGCATCTCGGCAATATCTGTCATGACTATTACTTTCAATGAAAATAAACATTTCATTTTACCACATGGAGCTGAACGATTGCAACGCTGGAGTGCAGTGGCCCCAACCAGAAATGCAGTTATGCCAAGAGTACATTCGTGACACTCATTATTTGCATTATGAACAACCTTCTGTCTTTTATATACGTTATTGCTCGGAGACAGACCGTTGATTCTCTGAACACGATGGGGAAAAAGCAGAAGAAACTAACGAGCGAACAAACAAAAACTAGTCACGCTTTAAACTATCCACAGAATGAAGCCATTCAAAATTCAAAATTGAGATTTTTTTTTATTAGAAAAGTCATTTTCATTTTCTTCGCTTCTGAGCATTAATTTCTTTTCTTAATTTGCCAGCCTGTTTCTCTCTTTCTTCTTTTATCTTCTTTTTTCTTTCATACACCTTTTTGAACGGACTTTTACTTTTTGAATGCTATTTTTCATGATTAATTTTCTACGGATGTGTGTGCGCTCGTGTGTGTGTTTGTGTGCTTGTGTGTATGTGTGCGTGTGTGTGTGTGTGTGTGTGTGTGTGTGTGTGTGTGTGTGTGTCTGTCTGTCTGTCTGTCTGTCTGTCTGACCGCGCGCGCGTGAGAGAGAGAGAGAGAGAGAGAGAGAGAGAGAGAGAGAGAGAGACAGAGACAGAGACAGAGAGAGAGTCGGATTAAAAAAGGCTGCGGTGTATGCAAAGCATGTTAACATCCAGCGTTGTCTTTCATCCCCTTCCAAAACACGGTGTCCTCAGAACAGGCCTGGAGGAGGTTGGAAGGGACAAGAGTGACTGCATCCTGGCTCTCGCATTCTATCAGAAAGGTACAAACGTTTGGGTGCGGGACAAACGGAAATATTTTATTTCAGAGTTAAGATATACAGCATCTACAAACAGTTTCCTTTTATTTCAACAAAAAGTGATAATGTTTCTCAGTATTCCTTCGTTTCTCTCTTAGTTTTAGTAGCGTTTTGATTGTTTGTTGTTTTTGTTTCCATTCTTTCATTTGTCTTTCTTTCTAAAAGGGCATTATTTTTCTTCTTTCTTCATGACCTAACCTTGTGTGTATGTGTGTGTGTGTGTGTGTGTGTGTGTGTGTGTGTGTGTGTGTGTGTGTGTGTGTGTGTGTGTGTGTGAGCGCGTGTGTGTTGTGTGTGAGTTTGTGTATGTGGTGTTTGTGTGAGTTTGTGTGTGTGAGTGTGTGTATGTGACCTGACAGACAGACAAACAGACAGACAGAGTTTTTTTTTTTTTTTCCAAAATCCAAAGTGCATGCAGACCATGCTTGCATCCATCACTTTCTTTCATCCCTTGCCAAAAAATATGCCTCCATCACGACAGGTCTAAAAAAAAAAAAGGGTTGATGATGAGTTTTGCAGGATGAGGAGGGGAGAGAGATGGAGGACTATGGGGAGAGGGAGTCCACTCGTGATTGACGTGCAAGAGTTTTTTTTTAATCAGAGAGAGAGAGAGAGAGAGAGAGAGAGAGAGAGAGAGAGAGAGAGACAGAGAGACAGACAGACAGACAGACAGACAGACACGCAGACGCAGAGATGGAGAGAAATGTTTGTCCTGCAGTCTAAGTGATACAGTTATCTCTTTCCTGAACGCATATGGTGTGTTGTTTATGCCATTCTAAATAGCAAACAACCAACCTGCAAGCGATCTCAGTCACAGGAGGAAAACAAAACAAAACAAGAAAACCCGGTATTGTTACTGTTATGAAACAAAATTAATATTAAAAATATATGCGTCACTTTTTTTTGGTTGTATTATAAACATGTTTGTTTTGTTTTGTTTCTGTCCTTTTTGTTGTTTTTTTTTTCTGTTTTCCTGTCTTTGTTTCTTAAGTTTTTGTTTTCTTTCCTTCTCGTGTGATTCTTTGTTCCATGTAAGTGCGCGCGCGCGCGCGCGCGTGTGTGTGTGTGTGTGTGTGTGGTGTGTGTGTGTGTGTGTGTGTGTGTGTGTGTGTGGCATTGGCTTTTAAAGAAACATGAATGAAAATATTTGTTAAAATGAAGGCTTGATGAAGTGCTAATAAAAGAGCTTGCATGTGTGTGTGGGTGTGTGCGTGTGTGTGTGTGTGTGTGTGTGAGTGTGTGTGTGTGTGTGTGTGTGTGTGTGTGTGTGTGTGTGTGTGTGTGTGTGTGTGTGTGTGTGTGTGTGAAGGGACCATCGGATGGTGGTGTATTAATGCAGTGTCCATGTGGAGACAGACAGACAGACAGACAGACAGACAAACGGACAGATCTTGTCAATTCGACGAGTTGCTTTGTAACGAGAGGAAATGCAAAAGTTAAAGTGGACCAAGCTTCTCTCTCAATGCTTGCACAAAGGTATGCAGAATGAAATAAAATCTGACGTCAGCATCTTCCCCCTATTGACATACTGGATTTCTTCAATGATAAATGCTTCTGTAAGGCCATTCCCAAGGTCCCAGATAAATGCAGCAAATTGAAAAGGA
>JADBJO010003058.1:134940-142440 GCA_016801955.1 Conus betulinus | reverse complement strand
GCTATTCTCTGAAGCGATCAGAAGCAATCAAAGCTTAGTGAATTTTTCGTTATTTTATTCGTTTTTGTTTCACCTGAAGAAGACCTATGAGGTCGAAACGCGTTGTGTTTTTGTCTTGTGACTCGCGTGTCCACGTTTCTCTGGGCGTTCGCTGACATTTATTTAAGATTTGTTTAGATTTCCGCCTGCAGTCGTCTCACTTTGCAACTAGGCTCTAACTGGTCAATGGCTTGGCTCACCGCAACAGCGTCAGACAGGTCTAGACGTGGTACTCTGTCTGATGGGGTCGTCTTTCCATTCTTTATCAGACTTGGTGACTCTTGCATGAACCAGAGTAGCAAAACGAAGCAGACAGTTTAGGCAAAAGCAGCAAACTTTGTGAGACACCTACAGACTTTGGAAGAGGGTTTCTCTAATGTTGTTTATTCACATTTGTCATCACGAGTTTAGAGATCAGGTGTCTGGTGGTGTCAAAGAGGGTGGATTTGTAAGCGCTTAGAGTTTTGGTCTCCAGCCGAGAATAGGCATAGCACTATATAAGTATTCATTGGTGGTGGTGGTGGTGGTGGTGGTGGTGGTATGCATGGGAGGGTAGGTGTAATCTGAGAGAAAGGGGCTGAATGTCTCTGAGCTGTTAGGGTACATGAGTGTAAAACTGGAAGAAATGTGTACTTTGATAGTACGAGTTCAGAGAGATATAAACAGAAACGTGAGCTGGTGGTGGGGGTGGACAAAAGATGGATATAGGGGGCATAAACTGTGATATTGACCTAGCCTGGGTGCACACAGCATAAAATCAGTAGATGCTGACCGTATGGGTGGAGGGGTGTTGTTGGGTGGGATGTAGAGGGGAGCAGGGGTGGCGATTGCAAAAATGATGCCAGTGGTGGAGTTTTGGAAAGAGAGAGAGACAGAGGGAGACAGAGAGAGAGAGAGAGAGAGAGAGAGAGAGAGAGAGAGAGAGAGAGAGAGATTTTGAAAGTACTCCCATCACTTTCTTCCATCCTTGTCAAAATACATCTCCATCATAAGAGGCCTAGAAAAGGTTGATGATGCGTTTTTGCACACGAGACAGGATGGGGAGGAAGGAGAAACTCGTGATTGACAAGCAAGAGTTTAACGAAAGAGAGAGAGAGAGAGAAGGAGACAGAGAGAGAGGGAGAGAGAGAGAGAGAGAGACAGACAGACAGAGAGAGAGATGTTTTTAGCCTGCAGTCTGTGCGAAACACTTATCTTACACAAAATGCATCTAAAATCAAATTTTCATATTTCTGTCTTTTTTATGTCTTTCATTTCTCTATTTCCTTTGTCCCCTCACGGCCCTCCTTCGTTGTTCGTTGTTGTGTTTTTTTTTTTTTTTTTTTTTTTTTTTTTCTTTCCTTGTGTTGTTTTTCTGTCTCATGTGCTTCTTCGTTAACGATAACGAGTTTGTGCAGCATTGGCTTTAGGAAAAAAAAAACGGAATAAAAATTTGCTTAACTAAGGGGGGGGGGGGGGGGGGTGGGGTTGAAATGGTGGCTTGGGAGGAGGGGGGTCTAAAAAAGCTTATAAAAGAGAGAGAGCTTTAGAGAGAGAGAGAGAGAGAGAGAGAGAGAGAGAGAGAGAAATAGAGCTGCCCGCAGAACAGGAAATCAAGAAACGACGTTTTGAGGCTGGAATGGGCATATGCTGCGGAAGGCCTGCAACTAAATATCACCAAGACAAGCCCTAACATGGATCCCCCAAGGAAAACGACGAAAAAGAGATGGGTTCGGCCAAGGAACACAACTGGCGCAGGGAATCTGGAAGCAGACACCAGGCACATGGGGATGTCTTGGAACCAGCTGGAAAGAAGAGCCCAGTCCAGAGATGCCTGGAGTTCCTTGGTTGGCGGCCTGTAAACCTCTTGAAGGGTAATAGGCGATTGATGATATATACATATGTATCTGCCTTTCGGAGAGGGATTGGCGATGGTTCCCTCATAGTGAAGGTTTTCATATCAGAATATACATTTTAACAATTTTCCATGAAGGGTTTTTTCATTATATTCATATATCGAGATATCTCATTTTCTATGGAGGAGGGGGAGAGAGGGGGAGAGAGAGAGAGAGAGAGACTGAGAGAAAGTTCTTCTTCTCTCGTTTTTGAACTCAACTTTTTAACATTTCTGATCCTTTTCATTGATTTCACAAATCAAACTTTTGTAAAAAAAAAAAACATTATCCTTATTTATAACACGGGGTTCAAGATAAAAAAATATGGAAGATGTGCATAATTATGCGAATGTTATGAACCATGTTGCAAAAAAAAATATGATACTTCCGCATAAGATTAGACCACATACGATTCGAAGAAAAGTTAACGGCATGTTCAAAACAACATGGGTTGAGTGGGAGGGGATATTTATAGGGGGGGTTTTTTTATGGGGAAAAAAAAAAAGTCCAGCTTTTTTCCTTCCCCCCCCACTACCCAACTTGTTCAGCATTATATATATATATATAAAACAGATATATATATAGGATAGATATCTAAGATACTTAGAGCTATGGGTTAGAGAGAATGAGAGAGAGAGAGAGAGAGAGAGAGAGAGAGACGTGTAAAAACCGTAGAACTCCAGACAGCACCACCCTCTCACCACTGACAGGTCTATTCTCTTGCTGTCGTGTGAGACGATTTAACAATTGAAAAAAAAAAAACATTAATTGTCTCCTTTACTTTTTTTGTGTTCAAGATTTCGGTCCCCAAAGGGCCTTCTGGACAGGAGAGGATGTGCAGACATATGTTCGCAATGTTATCATACAATCGAAAAAAAATTTTATGATACTTCGAATACGATTAGACCAAAATTTCATACTATCGAAGAAAGTTAACTGTGAATGAAAACTGGGCAGTGGTTGAGTGGGAGGGAAGGATGGGAAGGGGGGTTAAAGGAAAGGGAAAGTCCAGCGGGAGGGAACTGCCGTCAAAGGTCATTTGTGAGGGGCAAGATACTGATATCGTAAAGGAGAGAGAGAGAGAGAGAAGAGAGAGAGAGAGAGAGAGAGAGAGATGAGAGAGAGATTAGAAGACAGAATGGAGCACATGGGCGAGGAGTAGGATGGATGAAAAAAAGGGTGTTGCGGGGACTAAGTGGGGGGAAAGTGGGGTGGCGAGGTGGTAGGGAAATGGGGGGGGGGGGGGGGGGAATATGAGAGGGGGGGGTAGGGGTAGGGGAAATATGAAGGACGAATGAGCATACTCATACATGCAAACACATAGAATAGAAGCAGAGAGAGTGAGAGAGGAGCATACGGAGCGTATTAGAATGCACAAAAGAAGAAGGCGTGTTGATACTGTATGAACGTGGAGAGAGAGAGAGAGAGAGAGAGAGAGAGAGAGAGAGAGAGAGAGAGAGAGAGAGAGAGAGAGAGAGAGAGAGAAGACAAGACAAGACAAGACAAGACAAGACAAAATTCTTTATTTACGAGGATATAGATAAGCACTGATGTGCTTTTTTACATCCAGTCCTCGCCCTGAGTAGGGTCAACAATATAAAATAAGATGAGTAACAAAGGAAGCATGCGTGGGGTAAGGGTGCAGAGAGAGAGAGAGAGAGAGAGAGAGAGAGAGAGAGAGAGAGAGGGTGTGGGGGGGGGAGAAAGAGGCGAGAGTGGGTGCGATAAGAGAGCATTTTAGAACAATCTGACAATCAAAAAAAAAAAAAAAGATCCAAAGAGATACAAGACAATCGATTTTGAAGCACCGGGGGGGGGGGGGGGGGGGGGGGGGGGATAGAAAATAAAGCACAAATGGAGGGGGAAATGCATAATGATAGCCCAGTCGCCACGGGTAGGAGGGGATGTCATATGGATAATAAATCAAGTTATTCCAGCCGAACGTGAGAGAGAGAGAGAGAGAGAGAGAGAGAGAGAGAGAGAGAGAGAGAGAGAGAGAGAGAGAAGAGAGAGAGTCACATAAGAATATAAGCATATCGATAGAATGACAAGAGGGCAGGAGGTAGTAGGAAACACACACACACACACACACACACACACACACACACACACACACACACACACACACACACACACACACACACACACACACGCGCGCGCGCGCGCGTACTCACATAAGACATTCTTACTAAACAAAATAACATACATGTGCATTTCAAGTACAAAAACACTTCGTAATAGTCAGGTACATACATAAGGCAAAGAGGGGGGTGGTGGTGGTGGTGGATTTATGGTGGGAGTATGCAAGTACTGGCACATAAGATGGTTGAAGTAATGGTGTTTGAAGGTTGATATGCATTGGCGTTGTTTGGTTGATTCAGGAGAGCGAGTTCCATTGACGGGAACCTGAATATGTTAAACTGGATTTGAATAAGTCAATTCTAGGAACAGGGACATGTAGTTTGTGTAGAGTCCTTGAGGAATTTATTGAGAATCTGTGAACTAATGTTGGGGTGCCTTCCCAGACACAATCTTGTGCATTATGATCCCTTTGTTTGTATTCTAATCTCAGACTTAAGGGGAGAACTTGAATCTTTTTTATAGTCCGAGTCCAGAAGACTACTGCTTTTTAGGAGGACTAATTTGAGTGCTCGCTTGTGTAGCTTAACAATGGTTTGAGGGTGTTAGCGCTAGCACAGTCCCATAGAGTAGATCCATAGTCTATGTATGATTGAATATGACTGGAAAAAGAGCTTGCGTGAATGCAGGTCGAGGAAGCGTTTGATTTTGGAGAGTTGATAAATTTTCTGTGAAACTTTTTTGCATAGTGAGGTTATGTGAGCTTGCCAACTCATATTGTTATCAATTGTTATTCCTAGCACTTTGAGGTATTAACCTGTTCAACGGGTTCATTTTTAAGATGTACAGGAGGAAACTTAATAGTGAGATTTTGTCTTTTTTTTTGCCTGGTTGTGATGAAGCATGGATTTAGTTTTTGAGGGTGAAGCGACTTTAGTTCAGTCCATTTGACGAGGTCATTCGCACTTTCTTGTAAGATTTGTGCAAGAACAGTAACATCAGAATGATTTGTATGTATTGTTGTATCATCAGCAAAGAGTTCACAGGTGGATGTGATATGGAGAGGTAAATCATTGATGTAAATTGTGAACAGTAAGGGACCCAGGATAGAGCCTTGTGGGACGCCATAGGAAAGTGTTTTGAAATGAAGAGTAAGTTGTATTAATTTTTACACATTGTTGTCTATTTTGTGAGATATGAGTGAAAAAGCGTAAGAGTTTTTGTGGATAAGCCATACAATTTTAATTTTCTAAGAAGAAGGTTATGGTCTATTACATCAAATGTTTTTTTGAAATCAATGAATAGGACACCACAATATCTGTTGTTGTTAATGCTATTTAGCCAGTCATCAACCAGGTTGATTAGGGCTGAGTGGCATGAATGTTGTGTCGAAACCCGGACTGTCTTGGATGAAGCAAGTGGTATGTATTAAGGTGGTGTAATGTGTGTTTGTGTATGTGTTTTTCAAAGGTTTGGAAATAGTGGAAATGATTGAGATTGGTCTGTAGTTTGCAGGGTCTGAGCTGTCACCTGCTTTGTAGATAGGTATGACTTTCGCCCTTTTTGAAACTATCGGGAAAATGATTTTTGTCGATGCATAAATTGAAGACGTAGTTAACGCATCTGTTAATTGCTGGATGATAGTTTAATTGCTGGAGCTGAGGTACCTGTTTTAGGTGCGTTAGGTAGTGATAAACTTCAAAAAACTGTTATTGGTGGAATATAAAGTTCAGACTTGATGTTTTTATCTTGGCAATATTGTTTCAGTTTTTGAAGGTCGTTTGATTTTGGACGAATCTGTCGTGACAATTTTATTGGCAATAGTGCAAAAGTGGATGTTCAGCTGTTCGACAGAGATGTCTTTAATTACAGTTGATTTTGAAGATTGATTGTTTGTAAGCTCGTTAATAGCTCTCCATAGCAATTTTGGGTTCTGGTTTGACGATATTAGTTCTCAATAATATTTCATTTTTTCTCTGCGCTTCTGTGAATTTATTGCATTTCTCAGTTTTCTAGATTCCTCTTCATAGCCATGTTGTTTAAGCATATCTCTAAGGTAACCTGCCTCCTGTAACTCTTTAGTGTACCATGCCGGCTTAGGATCATGTCGTACTCTAATCGTTTTTTTTTTAGAGGGGCGTGTTTATCATAAATTTCAGTAAATGTTTTGATCCAAAATTCTACTGCATGATCTGGATAGTTATGTTGAAAACTGAAGAGAGATTTGAGTTGAGCAAGTCATGTAGAAAGTCTTGGTTGTTAAAGCTTGTAAAGCAACAGTAGGTCATTGTCTTGTGTCCCGTTTTGGGAATTTTTACTCCTTTTTTTTTGACCATGTGACACAAACTGGATAATGATCGCTACAGTTTAGAACAGGGACGCAGACTTCTGTTATGTTAGTTTTATCTGAAACATAAATATGGTCGATAAGTGTCTTGGAATTGGTGTGATTCTCGTTGGAGATTCGATGAGATGATGCAGATTGAATAGACTGAATGCTTGGGTCCATTGGTTTTGTACTTTCAGAAGGTCTATGTTAAAGTCTCCAAGTAAAATGATTTCCTTGGATTCAAGCGAGACTGCATCCATCATCGTAATAAATTTTGTCGACCCCAGTTTATTCTTTCAGATGGGTTCCTGTACAGAAACCAAAAAAATGGGAGGGTTTCTTTTCAGCTTAACTTCTATCCAAACACATTCTACACCGTTACTTTCTAGGTGTAGAAGTCGTTTGAAGCTGAGGGTTTCGCTGATGTAGATAAGAAGACCCGTCTCTTTCGCAAGTGTAGGGATCTTTCCGGATTGTGTTGTATCCTGGAATAGTTACATCATTGTCGCTAATGTGTGCAGCTAATCTGGATTCAGAGTCCTAAGATATGAAATGGTTTACCATGATTCCAAATCAGTGTTGATATATCTGTGTCTTGTTAACTGCATGTTGGATATTAAGGTGACAGATTCGGAGTCCTTCTTTGCATGGCCATGCAGACTGGTTCTTGCTCATTTCTAGTTGTGTACTGATGTGATGATAAAAGGAGACGACGATTTTGCACGTTAATTGATGTTAAGATTTGTATAATCAAGGAACACAATAAAAATTACATAAAAAGGGAGAGAAAACGGGGCTAGTTTACACACCGTAGCAACTCTAGTAAACTAGAAGCGTATGAGAAGCCACAAACAAAAGGGAAAAAAAGCTCAAAATACAAAGAAAATCTTCACAGTATATGTCCGTAGGCTCCTTGGCCAGATGGTATACTTATGGATACACCTTTCTGAAATAAAAATATACACTCCCTCACAAATGAAGCACTTCTAGAGTAGAATTACAGTAAGGGACAGAATATGAGGAGAAATCAAGTAAAATGAAACTGAAGACAAAAAAAAGCAAAGAACCAACAACTTAAAATGAAAACAAGTGGGAAAAAAAAAAGCCAGACACACTAATACACAAGTCACGTAGCCGCACAGTGCATTGTAAAGTTCTACGAGCTGGTAATGCACAAAT
>JADBJO010003058.1:122440-127440 GCA_016801955.1 Conus betulinus | reverse complement strand
GTCAAGAGGCAACCCACCGGGAGACACTGCACTGCCGCCGAGTCACTTCAGTGGTGTTCAGTGGCGCCTGTTTCTGATCTAACATACGCAGGACACCACCTACTAAAGCCCCCTACTGACGACAATAATTGCTTAGTCGCGGAGCCGGCGTGAGTGAGCTCTCCCTCCGGAGGGCGCCACCACGTCCGTCCAACGACAGCCCCCATGGACCCGCCGATACCGGTGACCCCGACGGAACCAAACCAAGGCCACAGACGTGGAGAGGACATCGAAAAACTGAGGTCACCATGAGAGCAGGGCATGAAGGGCCACAGAATTTGAGACTTTTTTTATGCTGATCGATGAGAATGAGGATGATTATGATTATGATGATGCTACAGGATTTCCATTTCGGTCTGAGACTACATGACAGGGCTGTACTCTACGCTTCCTTTCATAATATATCCCGGCGTCAACCAGGCCCGAGAGATACAGATACCTGCAGTGTTGGTCAGGAAATTTGAGCAACACTCTCAGAAACGCATCCATTAAGTGGATGAAACTCGACTGTGTGGTCCCAGTCTTCCCAACTGAGTCCGCAGCAAACTCAACTCTGGGTAGGAGCCGGTCGGGGCTGGTAATCACCAGATATTCTGTTTGCAGCAGAGCGGCCCGCAAGGAACATCACGAGATTAAACGGGACATTGCTCAATGTCCAAGATGATATGACAGTGTCAAAAAAAAAAAAAAAAATCCATGAACATTTTTCGGCATTTTTGTTTTTTCAAATTCCTCTCACAGATCAATGGCCACACCTGCCAAATCTGACGCATCTGAAGGCAGGGTATTTTTGTTGGAGGGCACACCACTTTGATCTCCCTGGAAAACCACACTGCCCTGACCCCTCGCTCTTCCCTTTAAAAAAAATCTGGTAATTATGATGACGTCTCTCTCACTCGTGCATTCTGTTGCAGATTTCTTCTAGCACGTCCGTGTCCAAATTTAGTTCCTTTGCATCAGGCTTTAAACCAGATCCGAAACGTCTTTTGTATGCTCTGCCTTATTCGATTTTTTATGAAAGTTCAGCTTACTTGTAAACTTGGGGGAAAAAAAAGTTGAATAATTCCAAAGTTGTGCAAGTATGGCCGGTCAAAACACAATATTCTCTCTCTCTCTCTCTCTCTCTCTCTCTCTCTCTCTCTCTCTCTCTCTCTCTCTCTCTCTCTGGTCCATTTTGCGACCAATCTGAGTACATAAGTGATTGCTCGTTCTTCATTTTCATTCTCCCGGATTTTATCTTGCCTGAAGAAGACCAAAGAGGTTAAAATGTATAGGGTTTTGTCTAGTAATTTTGTTTTGCCTTTTGTCCAGCGGAATATAATCATTTTTCTTTTTAAGTACCACAGTTGGAAAAGAATCTTGAAGGAGATGTAGAAGAAATAAACCGATTTTCTATGGATTGTCTAGGAATAAAGTTTAATCAAATGAGCAGCGTGAAATACACTAAAAAAAATTCCAGTGACATAATAGGGCCTGTACTCAAAACAGCGAGCTGTGATATATTACTCTAAAAAGGGTTGGCTATGCTGCTAGTTGTTTTGACAAATTGCACACGACCTTATAATCACAGTTTTACTCGAAAAAGAAAATAAACTCCTCATAATGTCTGTGTTTCTCAAATGTTTCAAAGCGGCAGATCTTCAGCTCTCTAAACTCTGGCTTGAAGCAGCAATTCTCAAACTCTATGAACTGTAGCTTGCTCTGGTTTGGAAACCATCCACTTTCGAAAGGTTGATTCGTTTTCTGTTCTCTCCACAGCTCTCCTTGAGCCTTTCGCTGTCTCATTGGTCTGCTTGTGTGACTGGTCGATGCGCATGGATAAGCTTTGTTGTTTATAAGCAAACGAGTGTAGTAAGACTATGTAAGTCTTATCATTTACTGCAGTATTCCAGATTGTTTACCAAATCAAATCAAACGAGCTCCACTCTCTGAAGAGATTTGTTAGGTTTATTTCTAAGACTTTCTGGATCATGCAAAAAGAGTGCTACCATTAAGAAAAATAAGTAAAACCATCTATCATGCTGTGAAAATCGCTTTGGAAGAAAGGTATTCAACATTCAAAACAGATGGGTTTTTTTCCCTTTATAGAAAACACAACTGTTTCTCGGCATTGTTTTCTATTTCCTTTTCCCCTCTCTTTGTTTACTTGTCTTTTCTTTCTGCCTTTATTTCGTACTTTCTGTTGCCTTTATTTCTACAGATTTTTTTTTTTTCATTTCCTATTTCCTTATTTCTCAGCAACGTGTTTTTTTTCTCACACTAATGAAACGTTTATTTTAAAAAAAATAAATAAATCTGGGCTAGGTGAATGTGTTAACAAACATCGATGTTTGTATACGTACAGACGCGTGTGTGGGGGTGGGGGTGTGGGGAGGTGCGTGCGTGTGTGTGCATATGTGCGTCCGTTCAAGTGTGCGATTGTGCGTGCGTGTGTGTGCATGTGTGTGGGAGAGAGAGAGAGAGAGAGAGAGAGAGAGAGAGATTTTGATGATTTTGATGATTATGCCATAGACTCATATCTATGGAAACAGACACCAATGAGAGGTACATCCAAAATCGGCCATGTTGTTATTTTTCATTTACCCCATTCTAATTTCAAATCGTGTACGTAAGCATTAAGACTTATTTGCTCATAATTATCAGTGTTTGCGAGGAGAAGTGAAGGTTTGAAACCTGATGGACGGACGATAGAAAAAAACGTTTTTTTTTTTTTACATTGTACAAGTCTCTGTTGCCGTTAACATCTTGGACACGAGAGGGTAAACAGTCAATCTGTTACTGTGAAGAAGGGACAATCCAACTCTTTTCACTCACATTTTCTCCGAAACAAGGAAAAATGAATATTTTCCAAGTGGAGCTCAAGACCTTGTTTGAAACGAATGGACAGTGTACTAACCTTACGATGTTGTTTTTTTGTTTTTTTTTTCGATGATTTGAATTCAACGCTAAAATAAAAAAATCAGGATAATTTTAATGCATTTTACAGGGAACGAACTCACCTAAAAAGCCTTTCTTTATACTGTGAACGTCTTCATGCCTACTTATTGACTTTCTCTCAACGTTTTCAAACCCATACTGAGAGCGAGAGAGAGGGGGAGAGAGAGAGAGAGAGAGAGAGAGAGAGAGAGAGAGAGAGAGAGAGAGAGAGAGAGAGAGAGAGAGAGACAAAGAGAGAGAGAGAGGGGTAAAAATCAAAATGAAATAAGCCCACTACGCGTGTAAATTCTGCATGCAACCACAACATTCTCTTTCATCTTTCGCCAAACTACGTCTCCATAGCAACAGGTCTGGAAAAGGTTGATGATGTGTTAGACAAATAAGACAGGGTGAAGAGGGTGTGGAGTAGGGGGGGGGGGGGGGGGGGGGGGGGCGTGGGAGAAGGCACAGGGTTGTTCACTGATGATTGGCATGCAGGAGTTTCAAAGGGGGAAAGAAAAAAATGGAGAGAAAAAAATGACAGACAGACAGACAGTGTTCAACTTGTAATTCATCTAAGAAAGAGACAGACAGACAGACAGACAGTTCAACCTACGTTGTATCTCAGAAAGAGAGAAAAAGAGACAGACAAACAGCCGGACAGACAGACAGACAGACAGACAGAGAAGGGGAGGAAGGGTGAGAGAGAGAGAGAGAAGAAAGAGAGACAGACAGACAGACAGACAGAGAGGAAGAGAGAGTTCAACCTGCATTGATCTAAGAACGAGAGGGAGAAAGACACAGAGACAGACAGACAGACAGTGTGCGAGAGAGAATTCAACCCGAATTGTATCTAAGACAGAGGGACAGACAGACAGACAGACTGACAGACAGACAGAGTGAAAGACAGACATAGACAGACAATCGACAGACAGAGAAAGCTGTTTGCCCTTCGTCTTGACCGGACGCGATCCAGTTATTCATCCTAGACCATAATGATACCATTATCCCCCCCCCCTATAAACCCTCCTCCCCCCCCCCCCCCCCCCCCCCCCCCCCCCCCCCCCCCCCCCCCCCTCCCCCCTCTTTACTTCTTCGGCTTCCATGATCCCCGTCTGGGCGGCCTCGTTTTCGTCCAGCGGCCATTTTGATCTTGCGCCGAATATGAGAAGATAAGTGGTTTCTCGTTCTTCGTTTTTTTACTGGCTTAAATGTTGTTGTTTTTTTTTTTTATTTCTTGCCTGAAGAAGACCCAAGAAGTCGAAATGCATTTCGTTGTCCTGTTCTTTGTTTTGACTCTGTCCTTGGCGGTAACTAACACCCTCTCTTTATTAATATTTATTCTTCGTTATTTGTGTTACATTCAAGACAATAACAGCAAAAAAACAACGACAACGGCAGCAGCAGCAGCAGCAGCAGCAACAACAACAACAATAACAACAACAACAACAACGACGACAACAACAACTGCAACGACAACAATAACACCTGGTAAGCTTTCTCTGTCATTGACAAAAATAGCAGAAATCAAAACAAATGCTGTGTCTGCACTGAAAGACAGCTATTCAAAAGTGCCTTTCTTTAATAAGTCCTTTTGTCAAATTTTCGGTCTTACAACCTTCATCAGGACCTCTGTCAGCAGTTTAAGAACATCTTAAAAACAGCGCCAACGCCCATCTTAAAACATAATTTAGAGGGCGAGGGCATCAAATGGTCACAAGCTCTGTCTGAGCTGCCAGCTGTTCACAAGAGGCCCTCTTATGTTCTCTTGTGAACAGCTGGCAGCTCAGACAGAGCTTGTGACCATTTGATGCCCTCGCCCTCTAAATTATGTTTTAAGATGGGCGTTGGCGCTGTTTTTAAGATGTTCTTAAACTGCTGACAGAGGTCCTGATGAAGGTTGTAAGACCGAAAATTTGACAAAAGGACTTATTAAAGAAAGGCACCAACGTCACCCCCCCTTCATGTGTTTTTATTTCTACCTTATATTTCACCCTTGCTAAACACGACGAGGAAAGGCTTTTTACGTGAGCGGGTTTTAAGGA
>JADBJO010003058.1:110000-121846 GCA_016801955.1 Conus betulinus | reverse complement strand
GAGAGAGAATCTTGCAAAGTTTCAGACAAGTGATTAGTTGAAACAAAGTGATCCTAACATATTCGATGCAGAGACACCACTGCCGCTAACTGCATTCACATAGCACAAAGAATATACGGAATTCCGAATTCCAACAATTCCCCTATATCTCCCCATGGTTGGGCCATGCCCTAATTGGTTCAATGGTTTGCATGACCTCAGACAACAGCGAACTGAAAGAGCATCTGTCTTCTTCTGCAAATCTTCCAGTGGCAAGGTCCTGGGTGGGCATTGTTCTGGACACCCGTGCAAAGAGTACGCCACTTCGTACTGGCGAGGTCTGGGGCAGAGTGATCACGTCTGGACTGTATTGGAATTGAAGTTTGTTGGTTTTTTTTTTTTTTTTTCTTTCATTTCTGTGATAGTTTCCTCCAAACTTTTTAAACAACAGTGAGGCCATTTCAGAAAGCTCTGACTGCAGCAATGGACAAGGCCGGGTGATTGAGGTATGCTTCAATGCGCCTGCTAACTGATAGATAATCTGAATTTGTGTGAAATGAATGAACAAAATAATTTCATATTTGTCCATTTTTCAGTTTGATGTCAGGGGGAGAAACCGTTACAAACTTGATGAAGAATGTATAATGTAGATGAGAGAGACAGATAGACAGAACAGACTGACAGACACAGACGAGAGGAGGAGTGTGGGGGGGGGGTAAGAGAAGTGGATGGTGGAGTGTTCAGCGGTTCCTGATAAACTGCCCGAGAACAACGCTTGAAGGATTAATCATCTGCGAAGGCCAAAGTTCATCAGAATAACATCTCGAAGAGGATAGCAAATCATGATGTTAATCTGACACATTTTCCTTATACACGTATTTGATGAGCATAGCAGTCACGCGGTAATTGCAAGCAACGTAATGTCTCCTCACACGACCGTATTCCTCATATGACAGTGACATTATTAGCACATCACAGTGTTATTGAGCTTGAAAGGTCGCATTGGGATTCTGTGGTGGTTGAGTTGTACGGTTGTGTGTCAAGGACCGGCCGAGTAATAGCGGGCAGGTATTTCTGGTTGGTGAAATAGGGGAGCATTTTACTGTGGCAGATTATCAGTCTGACAGACTCAGTTGCTTGTATGTGGGGAAGAAAAAGTCCAAGTACAGGATTATGTACGTATCAAAGGGGTGTTATTGGATTTTTGTCAAACTTTCTATACAAGACGACGAACGCACGCACGCATGCATGCACGCAAGCAAACGCACGTGCTCGCGCGCGTGCACATCACACACACTACAACACACACACTCACACAACACAAGCGCGCGACGCTCCGCCGCACACACACACACACGACGCCACACACCACACACACACACACAAACGCACACTACGCACACACACACACACACACACACAAGCACACTAGTTAGCTAGCAGTTCTGAGTTGCCTGTCTAATGTATCTACCTGTTATCAAGCCATTCAACCTGACCGGTTATCGCTCAATGATAGTCAAATATGAACAAGGTTAAATATCCGAGCGATTAATTTAGATAGAGTTCTACACAAATCGTATTGTTTTTTGCTGTGGGTGCGTAAAATAGGTCATCCCACTTGCGCTATCTACGATCAACGAGCCCTTGTTTTGAACATAGTGACAAGCGACGACCTCTGCAATGAATCATAATGCGGTGGGGTGAACAAAACAACCTAAACCACACTCAAACAAAACAAAGCTGGGCCTACCATTTGTGAAAACCCAGCTATAAAATTCTTTCCCTTATTCCATCGTAGCGGAGTGACGATTTATGAAGAACAGGTCAAGAACTTTCCTTCAAAGAAGCTTCAATCAATAGTCAATACAGCTAAATCGCGAAACAAAAATGCGCAGTGAGGTAGTAGTGTGTTTTGTCCCTACTCAACCAGTAACATCATATATATATGATATGATACACCATTAAAGTGTACATTCCATGAGTAATCCCCCAACCCACCAAAACAAGCATAAAACCTAGACACCAGAGTGGATAAAGCAGAGGTTTATCCAGCCTTTCCTGCAATGAAGAAAGATTCCACGCATTCAACGATGCAGCAACAGACTACCAAGAAGCACTGTTTTGAAAGTGGATACAACTACAAGTTGAAATATGGAACCTGAAGGTACCACTGGAAGCAGGAAGAAGAACAGAAAGAGGAAAATAACCTGGTACAAACCACCATATGATGGTAGGGTTGAAAACCAACATTGGCAAAGAATTCTGTAAAATATTAACAGAATCGTTTCCAGAAAGACCATAAACTTTTAAAAAAATTCAAATAGGACACTATCAAACTATCTTATTCTTGTATGCCAAATCTTAAAAAATAATTGATCTACTTCAAACAAAAAGAAAAAACCAACGTCAAAACGAGGGTGACCAAACGGAAAAACTGCAATTGCAACAACCAAAGAACAATGCCCTCTGAACAACCAACGTTCTCTGATAACATCGTTATACCACCACTGTGACAACGGAAAAACGGCAAAGAGGACAAAATACAACACAAAACAGAATTCAAGTAAACAGTAGTTGGAGATCTTAAGGAAAACAAGAATACAGAATACAGATTTAAACATGCACAACATCGAATGAATATGAGAAATAGCGCGCAGCATACAATCTAACCATACACAAAAAGAATGTAATCTGGGCATTAAACAGAACAGTGGGATGATTCGTATGCAAACTTAGTATCCGGCAACATTGAATGCACGAGCTGAAATCGTAGACACAGCTTGCTGGGGCACAAAAGGAAAACTTTTTATCAAACAGATCTAAAATAAGGCAACCCATGATAGGAACCGCCTTGCATACAACCAATACTTAAAACAAGAAAGAGCTCCTTTAAACCTTATTTACAGGGCCCCCCCCCCCCCCCCCCCCCCCCCCCCCCCCCCCTCCCCACACCCCCCTTGAACAACCCGTGATAAAACCCAAACGACACCGCCAAGTCACAACTTTGCAAACAGGATATATATATAATGAGGTCAATAGCAGGGGGAGGTCAATAGAGGGGATATTTGGGCTACGGGATCTGGGGAGCGAGGAAGGACCTACGAAACAATTTGTTCGTCCCACAGGTTTTTAAGTTTTAGAGAGTTACTTTATACTTATTTTTTATATATATAGATTATATATCACCACTTAATCACACAGTAATCCCTCTTCCTTGCCTGGTAAGGTTGTTCCCTTTTCTTTCACATAACAGAGTTAATTGCTATTTTTTCACTTTCTGAGGAGTTGAGCCCCGGCACCAAACCAATTTGTCTTATCTTCTTCAATGTGTCTGTGTTTTGTTTCATTTGGAGTGTTGGTCATTTTTGTTCACAAATTTCAACCAAGTACTGTTTTTGAACACGTATGTTTGAACTTACAGTGTTTTTGTGTGATATTCTTTTTTGTTAGTAGCAGAGAGAGAGACAGACAGACCACCAGAGGACAGAGACAGAAAGAGAGGAGAGAGGAGAGACGAGAGAGAGAGAGGAGAGAGAGAGAGAGAGAGAGAGATGAGAAGAACGAGAAAACTGAAAAAGGCAATATGCGATTATAACATTTCCTTTCTGCACAATGCACAGAGCTGTGCAAGTTTCATAGATGCAGGTCGGATGTTTCTTTTTTTGTCAGTAGTGATGCGCAGAATAGTCATGGGGCAATCAACTGATGAAACTGTTACATTGCAGCAATGACAAGATATTCGGGTGCTGTGGGGTAGAAGAAATAAAGTCATAGCATAGCGCTCGGGGAGGGTGTGTGTAGTTTTTTTTTGTGTTTCAGTCATATACCCGTGAAGGATCAATGGCCAATCAGCTAAAGCTGACGGCATCTAAAGATAGCGTTTTTGGAGTTTGTCACATCACTTTGATCTCTCTGGAATGTCGCATACTGGCCCTAATCCTTCACCACTCTTTCCCCTAAGAAATGTTTTCTGGTAATTACGATGAAGCTCCTTCGCTCGGGAACTTCAGTGGCAGGTTTCTTTTTTTAGCACGTCACGTTGTCCAAATACTAGTGTTCCATGGGCATCAGGTTTTAAAACAGTCTTTTGAACGCAGCTTTTGACAAAGTGGCACACGTCTATTTTTAATTTCCTCCCCACCTGTGCTCCATGTTCCTCGAATTTTCGTGAAAGTGAGGTGTAGGTTAGACCGTAATAGTTTTAAGAAAAGAAAAATGAAAAAAAAAGTAAAACAAGTAGAGAGTATGTATAGAGGATTAGAAAAAAGGCAAAAGGGTAGGAAGTAAGTGAAAATGCAAGGAAAGAAAATTAAAAATAATTAAGAAGGAAAAGGAAGAGAGAAAAAGTCTTAGAAATAAAAAGTATAGTGACCAGCGAAAATAGATGGTAGTAAGCGTAAATCATTTAATTAAAACTCAAATTTGCAAAAAGAAAAAAAAGTTAAAACGAGGAAGAATATTTATAGAAAAATAGAGAAAAGAAAGCTAGAGGACTGACCCGTATGGGTTTTGCCAAACACAATCATTCTCAGTCATAATTTGTGTGGGGGTGTGCGTGGGTGTGCGTGCTTGGGTGTCGTGGCGTGCGGTGTGGTGTGTTTGTGTGTTGTGTGTGGTGTGTGTGTTTGTGTGTGTGTGTGTGTGTGTGTGGGTGTGTCCAGTATCAACCTTGATTTCTCTGAAAATAATTGTTTTCAGTTCAGGGTCACTCATTGTGTGTGTGTGTGTGGTTTGTGGTGGTGTGTGTTTGTGTGTGTGGTGTGTGGGTGGTGTGTTGGTTGTGGTGCTGTCTGGTATGTGCGTGTTTGTGTCGTGTGTGCGTGTAATGTTGTAGTGGGTTGTGTTGCGTCTGTCTGTCCTGTGTTTGTTTCTGGTATGTCGTGCACACCAGCTCGCGGTGTTGGGCTGTGTTGGGAGAGGGGGAGAGAGATTGTTGGGCGACAGGACCCATATCACCACAGATGCACACTCATAGGTACGATCTAAACTATGCATGCGATTATTCATTTTATTTCTATCTCACACAGCATCGTGGGAATATAAGCAAAAGATGCTTTGTTGTGGAAAGGTCTCAAGGTCGTCCCGTCAAAAACATGATAATATCAAACTTGGACAATGACGATTAAAACACAACAACTTGGCAAGTGCACAAGTCCTAACAATTCTGAAGATCTTAACAAGAGAGTAAATGTAGCCCCCCAGCTGTTTGTGTAAAAGTGGATCGTAGTGGTCCTTTCACAAACTTTTCTCTGAAACATTGCTATATTTGATTGTTAAAAGTGGAGATTCTAAAGCCCGTGAAACGAACTGAAATGGTGTGTTGAACCTTGAGGATGATTGGCAGATGGTTTAGCTATGTGGGCGCTGGACAAGTGAGGAAGGATTTCGGATTGCTAATTAGAGGAGCGAAAACGGAATTCACCCAGCGAAGGATGTTTCTCCCACCCGAACTGATTGGAGTCTCGCCTAACTAAGCCGTCGGGCTTGGAAAGACGTTTTCCCGGGTCGCCAACGTCTTGATTTTTTTTTCAATTCCTCTTCAAAGCTGTGTCTTCAAGAGAGTAGAGAGAGAGGGGGAGGGATGGAGTGAGAGAGGTGGGTGGAAGGAGGGATGGAGAGTAACACGTAGCCGGGCACGGTTAAACCGTGCTTGCTCCCGACACCTCTTTCATGCCTTTGCCAAAATCCATCTTCCATAGCACAGGGTCTGGAGAAAAGGTGATATGGTGTTGACAAACATTACACAGCGATGAAAGCGCATAGTAGTTGGTGAGGTTGTGGATAGGCATGGGTTGTTTAGTTTTCTTGACTACAATGCAAGAGGTTCCCTGAAGAGAGGTGGAGAGGAGGATAGAGAGAGATAGCGAGAGAGAGAGAGCGCGAGAGAGGATAGAGAGAGAGAAGCTATTGCAGCTACATGAATTGCATCTTACTACCTAGCAAACACAGAAGATACCGTCTCTCTCTCGTCCTCTCTCGTCTCTCGCTCTGCCGTCTCTCTCTCGTCTCTGTGTGGTGTGTTTGTGTGTGGTGTGGTGTGTGTGTGGTTTGTGCGTGGTGTGTGTGTGTTATGTGGTAGTGGTGTGCGTGGCGTGGCCTGCGTGCTTTGTGTGTGTTGTGTGTGGTTTGTGTGGGTGTGGTGGTGTGTGTGTGTGTTGTGTGTGTGTGTGTGTGTGGTGAACAGAGGAGAGAGACTTCACACGTGAGGGTCAGATGGTATTAGTGTGTCAAGGGACACAACTGGATCCACACAGCCCCCCGAAACTGCTGATTTTTTATATAAACAATGAATTTTGGAGTTGGAGTTTGGGGTGGGACCCGTCGTTAGTTATAGACACAGATACGGACTTAGCAAACTTTCTCTCAATTTCGTAAATGCACCCAAGTCCGTGAGCCAATAAAGCCACAACCGTACTGGAGCTTGAACAAATAAAAGGAATCTACCAAGTGCCATAGCATACGCTTTTGATTTGGTGTACAGAGACGTACACTCACATCCGTTTACATTGTAATATAGTTGTACTTTTTTCTTTCTTCTTATTTGCACATTTCACAACACTTTCATCAGTAGCCCAAATTTCCGACACGCGTACACTAGTAAATCAAAGAGCATGAAAGGGAATCAAAGAGCGAGTAAAAAAAAAAATGTAGTTGTGGGGGGGTAGTACACTAGATTTTTTTACATAGTTCTAAATGTATCGTACAACAAAGTTTTGTTGGCTTCGGCGTTAAGCCATGCATGAGCTGACTCGACAGACAATTTTGCGGCTCTAGGTGGCGAGGTGATGGAGGAGTAAAGGCCGACGATATTGTAAAGAAGTTTGGTTATACTGTGTCAGCATCGTGGGTTCTCTAATAATTTTTGCCAGGTATCTTCTCTGCTTTTTTTTTTTATCTTTTTTCTTTTTGTTTTTTATTTTTTTTTTTGTTTTTTTTTTTTGTTTTTTTTTGCAGTTGGTTTTGTTTTTTTTTTGCTTTTTTTGTTGTTTTTTTTTTTGTTTTTTGGACACCAATGCAAGTCATCTGCTTTCCCGAACACATGATGAATGGCCCCTTCTTTCTTTCCTGAACTCCTGCCCTGTATGGAACCTAAGGTCCAAATTTCTGATTCCTGGATATTGACAATAAATTGTTGAGGCTGTGTTTGATGAAGGTCCCTCGGGCTGGAGGCAGACAACACTCATCAGCAAACGCTAACATAAGCAACGCGGCAGTGTCAGATCTATGCTGGAAGCCATGTTTAACATTATAGATTACGGAAAAGAAAAAAAAAACTATCGGAGAAGCCGAACAGCCCTGCTCGATCAGGTGCTTGAAGGCACTTAAAATTGCCAGTAAAGTCAAATTGTCTCTTACGCAAAATTTGAACAGAGAGAGAGGGGGGGAGTGAGAGAGAGAGAGGGGGGGAGAGAGAGAGAGAGGAGGGAGGAGAGAAGGGAGAGAGGAGAGAGAGAGAGAGAGAGAGAGAGAGAGAGAGAGGAGAGAGAGAGAGAGAGAGAGCAGAGAGGAGAGGAGAGAGAGAGGAGAGAGAGAGACTGAGTCAGAGAGAACTGCGTCAATCTGATAAGTCGGTACGCGAACAAGAGAACTAACATGTGGAAAAAAACGAATACACACTTCAGTAAGTGCGCGCACAAAGGCAGGAAGAATGGAATTAAGTGCAGTCAACAAGTACCTATTGCTCTCCCCCTTCTTCCTAGCTGTCTTCAAAGATTGGATTGGTTCAGTGATAAATGGCCAAAATACTGCATTTGTGAGGCCAGTTCAAAGTCTCTCTAGGCCCAGACAAACTACAGCAAATTGAAAAGAGCGTCTTCTCCTCCAAACTTCCAATGGAAGAATTGTCATCGGTTTTGTTTAAAACCTTGAAAGAGGCAGCTACGTATGTAATGGTTATGGTTCGGGCTATAATCACGTATGTGCCATTAATTTTTTTTTTTTTTTTTGATTTCTGTAGAATTTTCTTAACCAGTAGACACCGGCAAGGCAATTTAAGAAAACTCTAACTGCAGATATGGCAAGGGCTGGATGAAAGATTGGTTCAATGCCACTGCAGATGGACCAAATGATCTGAATTGTCAAGTAGATCAACGAACTAGTTTGCATTCGTTATTACAATTTGATTTGAGGGAATCAATAGTTAAACGCTTGGGGACAGATTACAAGAGAGAGAGAGAGAGGGGGGGGGAGGGAGGGGGAGGGAGGAGAGAGAGGGAGAGACAGAGAGAGACAGAGACACAGAGAGAGAGAGAGAAGGTGTGTGTGTGTGTGGCAAGCGTGAGTTAGGGGAGGATGGAAGTCGAGGAGTTTCTAATAAAGTGCTCGCATTACAATGCTATGAATACTTGATCATTTGCAAAAAGAGAAAACTGGGAAAGAATGACATCACGGGCACGCATGCGGAATCATAATGTTCAGTTGACAAATGTTAACTGCTTACGCATTTGTTCATCGATCATGATCACGCAGTGGTGAATGCAATGATCATTTTTTCCTCACACGGCAGCAGCAAGTCATATTGTTCACATTGTTTTTATGAACCAGAGGGGCTTGTTTCGTGTCGTCGTGGCCTATCGCCGTGACAGCAGCAACACATCAGGATGGTGAAATATGGGATGGCATTTACCCATGGCAGATCAGAATGTCTGACAGCCTCCCATCTGATTGATATCGCGATACAAAGTGCGGAATAGGGTAAGTATCAAAGAGGCCTGTTTGGTTCTTGTTAAAACTGTTTTAACGGCACGCACGCAAGCACACACACACACACACACACACACACACCACACACACACACACACACACACACACACACGACACACATACGCACGCACAAGCACACACGCTCGCGCGCGTATGTGTTCACACACAAGGGTGCTCGCATGCAGTGACGATTTTGGGTGCCTTATGAGAGATAACGTGTGCAAACAATTTCAATCTGAGTAGCAGACCCAGCTGGACCATACCCCTCCCTCTTCCCTTGGGATCACCCAAGAAATGCAGCCCCCAGTGTCCGCATCCTTACAAACTAAAACACACGTTCACTCTCGATGTATGGAGGGGGGAAAAAAAAAGGTCGCCGACCTTTAAAAACCAAAGCAAAGGGATATCCATAATCATCGTTTTGATGCAATTGCACACACAGTACCAAAAATATGACTGGAAGCCCAAGCCATTGTGAATTCTGACGCACTGTTGATGGTGGCTGAACATCACACATGTCAGCAGGTGTTGGTTTGTAAAGCCGATGGTCTATCATGTGATGATGGACACACGGAGCTGCCATTCAGCGCCTTGGCAGAGACCCAGTTCCTCACGGGGCTGCCATCCAAGGTGATCCAGCACTCTTTCCTGATTTCTTTATGTAGTTCTCTTTGACAGCTGTATGCCTCCTGTAGGTACCTTCAAGAAAGTGACAGGGGATTTCTTTTTTCAGGGAAACCTTCACGTCGATGATTTGTTCACCAAGAGTGACAAACACCATCAGTCTGGGTATTTCTCATGGTTCGTTCAAGTCCCTGTTTCATCCATATTCAGTACTGTGGGCGTTGGTGGGGCTGGTGGTGTCCATCCATTTCCCGGTTTACCAGAACTCTACTGCTCTGGTCACGAACATGTGAGTTTTCATCGTTCGTCATTCTGAGAAACTAACTATCCTTGGTAGTGCAGGGGAAGTTGAGACAGGCTAGGCAGAGAAAGGCATGGATGTATATTGCTGCTATGTGGACCCGGGAGAGCTTTCACGGCATCCCAGACACATGGTGACAAGCTGGTGCTACGCTTATCACTGCAGTGCAACCCCCCCCCCCCCCCCCCCCCCCCCCCCCCCCCCCCCCCCCCCCCCACCCCCCCCCCCCCCCCCCCCCCCCCCCCCGATGGGTTCCAGACCCATGTCTTTTAGTCTCCATGGACTCGGGGGGGGTCTTCACACTGCAGAAATGCTCAGCCCTGGCAGTCAAGGCTTTTTCCTTCTTCCAGTCACTTTTTCCATCTAAGTATGAAATGTACTATCTACCTGGCATGTGTTCATAGCAGAGGACATTTTAATGGGAACGAACCCATGGCCCAAACGCCAGTGACCGGCATGTCTCAAGTCTGACGTCGAAATCTGCTCCAGTCCCTTGATTTCTAGCGTTTGACTTTTTCGGTAGTGTCGCCATCTTTCAGTGCTTGGATGTATTGATAAGAGACGTATAGCGATGTACCGTAGAGACACGTTCACTACCTGTTTACACTGCTGCAAAGAATGGTGCAAGCAGCTGTGAAGGCTGAAAGCAACAGGTAAAAATGATGCACTCTAAAACTTTGCAAAGTCTCCAGTCACATATCCACTGAACTTCGAAAAAAAAACAGAGAATGTCCTCGTTGAACACGCTCGACAAAACGTGCAGAACACGTCTCCCTTTTGGCAAGGAAATCACATTCAGTTTGATCAAAGGAAAAAAAAAAAAATGGCCCCCGGAATCAACGTAGACTTTATTGTGTCCCAGTCAAAGAAAATGCGAATGAGAAGAGGATATTCATTCCAGACTTCCAACTGATGTAACTTTGGCAGCGTGCTGATATTGCCATCAAAATCCTACGGCAGCATATATGATGATACTACATCCTACAGAAAAAGAAGTGTGAGTAATTTCAGTAACTATTGTTTTTTGACCGGGTGTGTGTGGAATTTCCATGACACCACTGGTCCTACCAGAAAAAAAAAAAAAAAAACGGAAGGCTCGCGACCTTCTACAGCAGTGATGATAGTGACAGGGTGAAGACAGGGACAAGGCGTGTGTAACTGTAGCTGTCTTTGTATCTGTTGCGTTGGTTGCTCTGTCGCCAGATTGTAACCATGTGTTCCTGCCTTCATTGAGATTTTCTCTTTCGCAATGGCTGTTCTTCTCTCTCTTTCCCGCGCCTACAAAAAGTTTTGCCTTTGTATCCTGGGCCCTGCATATCATCATATGAATGGGCAATGTCTCAAAGCTAGTCAAGTTCTTTCATTTTCTTTATTCGCTGTGGCGGCGAGAAACCGCCTCTCAGTGACTGGCACTCCAGGACTTTCAACGCACATGCGAACTATTGTTTTATTTCCTGAACGGCTTCAGAATGCTGAGTCTGCGTGTCAAGACAGTTCATGAGAGATGTGACCCATGAATGTTGTCACACTTCTCCATTTGGCGTGCATGCTGGGATTTTCCTGGCAACGGTGACTGGCTCATTTATGGGTTCCGATATAGCCATTATTATCTGGTCAGCGGGTTCCGATATAGCCATTATTATCTGGTCAGCACGTACTGAATGCTAGTCAGTTTGGGATCTGCATGATTCCAGTGCTGTGGCATCTAGCCAAATTTCTTCTTTTTTTTTTTTTAACATAGGCACCACAAGCGCAGGACGGTTTAATCGCATATAGTGCGTTCCAATCTTTTTTTTTCGTTTTTCTACTCCTAGAGCAGCCAATTCCTCTCTGGTCTTTTCTCCTAGCCGTTCTTCTTCAATGAAGTCATCTACCATCGGTTTTATCAGGTTTTAGTTTTTCTTCGTTTGGATCTGGTGGTCCATCACATATTCCACCACTTTTTCTCCCCATTGCCCCTCTTTTTGGAGAATCCAGCCATCAGGGTTGTCTTAGTCATTCTCATGGCAGACGTTCATCACGACCTGCTCGGTGCCAGTGCAAAAACAACCACCACCACCACCCACCCCCTCCCTATGCTATGGTCTTGGTCTTCTGGATCCTCGCTGCGCGTTTCAACCATCTGGACTGTGGTCAGTCGACACGCCTGTCACATTTTGTATCCAATTGTTGTAACATTTGATGCAAATAAGCTCCCAGTGTGTTCAGTGTTTTCTTGACCCTTTATTGTGTCTTCGTC
>JADBJO010003058.1:90000-102500 GCA_016801955.1 Conus betulinus | reverse complement strand
GGTAAGCAAAATTTTAGAATTGACGAAACTTGCAGGGAGGGTTTTTGTCGATGGAAGATTTCCATGTCCTCTGTTTCTTGTTCACTTTGAAACCAAAGAAGCATACATCACATATATGCAAAATGATGCACACCAATATAATACGTTAACGTCTCTCAAGATGCATCGTGTTAAATATTGTACCTTGCCTCTCTCTTGTTCAGCGGAACAGTAATTTTTCTTTTAAATATGAATCTCAGTCATACTTTCAGAAACCACAGTGTCCACTTTTGAAAAAGCCAGGTTCATTTGTGGGAAGGTGCTGCTGGCATGCAAAGCATACGAACAATCCAAATCAAGTGAGTTTCAAACATGTCGATTCATTTTTTTAAATTTCAAAACCGAATTTTAATTAAATAAGCTTAGAAGTTACGAACTGCTTCAAGAGAGGACAGCGCGCAGAGATTTCAACACATAATTGGCATGCATCTGTAGGACACAAAAATACATATACACAGTATTTCTTATAACTTATAGCAATTCAAATAAAAACCAAAGAAGCTAAAGAAGAAAACGTGAATGAAAAATAACCGACCTACTATGCAAATGGTTGAATTAAGTAAGCTTACACTGTAAAACGCACAACATATCATTAGTACTGGCCATATTCATAAATTGGAGTAGTGTGGATTTTTGTTCTGTTGAAACACGTCGATCTTCCTCAGAGCGGGGAACAAAGGCCGATTCACAGGCCATAAACCCCGTTCACTTCGTGGACGACCAGAACTGGGGCACTGGCATACCCTGCTCATCATCGGCTTCCTTCACTTTGGCCCCCTGGGGGAGGACCCGACAGACGTGTGGCAATTACCGTGCTGCAGGATTACCAGGGGGAGGGCACTCACTGCAATAGGAATAAGTAAGGAGCTTTCCCAGTCTCCTGTTTCAAAGGTTTTGGATGTCGTTTCAGCTGGGCCAAAGAATACTGTTGCTAACAAAAGTTATGGCCCCTGACAGTTTGGCTGTTCTGAACTGAGTGATGAACTGTGGGTTGTGAGAGGAAATTTCCTTGGAGAATGCTTCAAAGTAATGTGTGGGGGGTGTGTGTGTGCGTGCGTGTATGTGTGTGTGTGTGGGGGGGGGGGGGGGGGTGCGTGTGTGTGTGCGTGTGTGCGTGCACGCACCATGCGTGTGTGTGTCTGTGTGTGTGTGTGTGTGTGTGTGTGTGTGCGTGCGTGCGTGCGTGTGTGTGTGTGTGTGTGTGTGTGTGTGTGTGTGTGTGTGTGTGTGTGCGTGTGTTCGTGCGCGCACCATGCGTGTGTGTGTGTATGTGTGTGTGTATATATATATATATATATATATATATATAGAGAGAGAGAGAGAGAGAGAGAGAGATACATGTGTATATATAAGCACACGCACGCACGCAAACACATACGGGGTCAGTGGTAGAGCGCCAGACTCTAATCTTGGTCATCCTGGGGTTGCGGGTTCGAATCTCTGCTGGGCCGTCTCGGTATAGGTTTTTTTTTTTTCCTCGGAGTAGCATCGGTTCTGAATCCATTTCCCATACAGTCCTTCGAATGGGACTATAAACCGAGGTTCCGTGTGTGAACGCACGCGTAACATCTTGCACACACGTAAAATCCCATCGCCAACTTTCGGACAAGAAGGCCCACTTTGGCCGTTGGTATGGATGACGCATTACACATAGCATGCACCCTGCGTGCGAAATGGAAAGAATGAAGAGTGTAAGGCAACTGAGTGAACAGTATAGGCTGGATGACACGGGAAACGACTGAACGAAGCGCCAGCTGGCAGCTCTTCAGTCGATACTACCCAGGTGGGCAGCCCGTTGTGTAAATGAATGTGGATTGTAAAGCGCTTAGAGCTTGGTCTCTAGCCGAGGATAGGCACTATATAAGTATTCGTGATAATAGTGATGATAACATACACACGTGCGCGCATGTGCACGCTCACGTACGCTCAGGCATCACCATCGTCATCGTCGTCGTCATCATCATCGTCATCGTCGTCATCATCATCGTCGTCATCATCATCATCATCATCACTACAGAATCTGTCAATCAGAATCATCATACAAACGAGTTCATCAGTCAAAGGAGGAAACAGCCCTCCCTGTGACCTGCTGTGCACACCATGACAGACCAAGGAGCCAGGCCTGACACCCAGTGTCTTCCCTACCGCCATGTGTGGTGCCCCTCTGCCTTGATGGATGGACACAACACAACCACTTCTCTCTCTGCAGCCCCTCTCTGCTGCCATTGGCCAAGAGGAATAACCAGCCAAGAAACAAGGGCATCACTCCCGTCTTCTGATTAATAAAACGGTTGGGGAAAAACGCCAACAGCCGTGGCGGGCCATCCAGTGTCTGTGATCATAGACCCGTTTAGACAGAAGAGCTGAATTCATCTCTGAGAATCGTGTGAGGTTTCCATGACACCGCTGACTCGGTCGAAAAGAGGATGAGAATGGATGGCCCTCCATGTTCTTTCTCCCATAAGTATATTTCTTCTTGATGCTTTTGTTAGAATGACAGAGGAAGAGAGGAAGATTGATAGCAGACCAAAAATTACTTTGAATAAACATCAAACAGGTTATCATCCTTCAAGTCAGCGTGACTGATGAAGATGCAGTATAGTAAAACAAAGGGGAAAAAGACAACGCATTTCAATAAGAAACAAACGGATTCATAATTGGGAGATAAAGGGGTGATTGATGTGATACCGTAGCAAAACAAAAGTGACCTGCAGTAATGATTCAACTTGACAAATGGTTTTGATGCCCTCTTGCATTCAAATGTATGGAAACAACAACAACAACAACAAAATCTTCACACTCTATTGCTGTGAATATTCCCCAGTAATATCCTTTTACAATTTTCATTTAACAGAAACGAGGTAAACTTGTCACGATCTGTTTTCTAAGTAAAGAGCACGAGCTTCACTGGAAACCAACACATTCACAAACCTGCTGACCTGCATCAAACAGAGCAAACGCCAGTTCACAGGTCTTCTCCTATCCAGCGCCAAAGTGACCGGAGCATGAGGACAGAACACCAGTACTGCCCATTGCCTGTTCCTGTGAGTTTCCCGTGGCCTCCCCCTGGAGTCGCTCTGACAGACACCTGGCAATCACCTTGCCATGGGATTAACCCATGGGGGTCACATGCAGCGTTCAGCCTACGAGAGCTGAAGTCCCGCCCTTTCAGGTCATTGAGAACTCGTCATGGCAGAAGGAAGTTCCACTGACAGAACTATGACCCTGGCGGTAGAACTTGTCATGGCAGAAGCAAGTTCCACTGACAGAACTATGACCCTGGCGGTAGAACTTGTCATGGTAGAAGGAAGTTCCACTGACAGAACTATGACCCTTGCGGTAGAACTTGTCATGGTAGAAGGAAGTTCCACTGACAGAACTGTGACCCTGGCAGTAGAGTTGTGGGCGGCAAACAAACACTATTGCTTACAAACACGCAAACAATCGAACAAAAGAAGAAATTATCAAAAGAACATCCAGGCATATCAATATACATCTAACAAATATCTTGCACATGACTTGACTTGCTGTTAGTCTGGTTGCTAGATGGGGTATATATCAGACATGGACATCTTTGAACTTAAAAGAAAAATCATTATTCCGCCAAACGACGAAGACAGACAAATCACTTACCTCTTCAAACTGCGCGAAAAAAAATGGATCCATTTTTGCCATCCAATTTGAAGAGAGCAATGATTGTTAAGTCTCCGTTTTCATTGTCTTGACTGTTGTTTGTTTCGCGTGAAGGAGGCCAAAGGGGTCGAAACGCGTTGCGTTTTGTGTTGTGATTTCTTGTGTCTCCTTCGTTGGGGCGGAGGAAAAGTGACTTTTTTTTTCAGTTTGTTTCAATCCCCATCTCCAGTCGCTTCACTTTGAAACTAATGGACGCCTTTGGTCAGCTGATGCCATGGCGGATCCGTCTGCTGAGGGAATTGGTTTGGTGCTGATACTTTAAGAATATAGTCATTTGCTGATTGATGACCATCGAAGGAGTACTGGCATGCCTGTTCCATGTCCTATGAGGGGACACTGGGAAGCTAACTGGATCTCTCTCTCTCTCTCTCTCTCTCTCTCTCTGTGTCTGTGTGTGTGTGTGTGTGTGTGTGTGTGTGTGTGTGTGTGTGTGTGTGTGTGTGTGTGTGTGTGAGTTTGCGTATGCGTGCATGTGTGGTGCGTGTTTTATGCGCGTGTGCGTACATGCATGTGTTTCTGAGTGCGTACATGTGTGGTGGCGTTTATGTGTGCATGTGCGTGTGTGTGTGTGTGTGTGTGTGTGTGTGTGTGTGTGTGTGTGTGTGTGTGTGTGTGTGTGTGTTGTGTGTTTTCAGGGCATATACAACTTGCAGTAAACAGTTTATGCTGACAAAATGATTCTGATGTACTGTTCACACTAATCGACCCTGAAACAAAACGTCTGTCTCACATGCCACAATTGCAAAATAATCTACACGCGCAGCGATGTACATGAACATTCGTCACATCACAGTGTCCATTATAGAAAAAAAAATATGTTCATTTGAAACAAAAGGTTGTTGGCACGTGAAGCACCAGGATAATGAAATTCAATTCATGTTGAAGCATGCCTATCCTAATCTTCAGCACAGTGGGGGGCAAAGGTCAGTCCACAGGCCCTGGTCCCTGTTCATGTCAAGAATGACCACAACTGGGGGACCGGCAAAGTCTGCCCAGTGCCTGCTCTTTCCAGCGTGGCCTCTTAGCAAAGGAACAGACGGATATGTGGTAATCACCAGTCTCTACAACCTGAAGCCAGGCTGTCAGCGCACCACACATCAGTACATAAACACAACCAGACATTCTGAATCATACGCCTACGCACCGAAACTATCAGGCAAATGTCCGTCAGTAATGTACACACAGATTGTGCATGGTGAGCGTGAGTGAGTGATTGAAGAGCAAGGAAACGCAGCGCGAGGGGAAATGGAGGATGGAGGCTCTCTACTTGAAAAAAAAGGAAACATAACGAAACAAAACAAAAAAAGGGGTGAGGAAAACAAATGAAATGGAGGTCAGAGGACCCAAACAAAAACGAAAAAAAAAAAAAAAAGTAAAACGAAATAAAACAAATATATATAGCCCGGGAATGCACACGCTGTAAAGTAACTAAACGGCTTCCCTCTCCTGCTTTCTCGGAGGTTTCAGATGTCGTTGCGTCAGGGCTGACGAAGATTGTTGCTGACGACATTCTGGCCCTGGCAGTGCTGTTGGACTGGACTGAGTGACAAACCTTTTGACATGGAAAGTGATTTCCTTAGAGAACAGAGAGAGATGGCAGGGGGAGGACAATAATTGATGACGACGACGATGATGATAATTATTAGTACTCTTGCTTCGATTACGTGTTTGGTGACAGACTTGGTGACAGATAAACTGATGTGTTTTCGCATTTCAGACTTGGAATGTAATTTGTGCGTGGTTCTGTTTTTCATCTGCTGCCAAGCTGATGGGATCACTGTCTTTGTCTGAGCTCTACACACCTGACTTGGCTTGATGCCTGTATGGTTGCCAGTGAGGTTGTATATCGAAGATGGACACACTGACGGGGATTAAACCAAACAAAAATAAAGTTTTAGCGAATATAAAAATACGTCTCCATTTGCAAGCCTGTGCTATCAATAGAAGCATAAATCAGAAATGAATGCAGACACTTATTTGTAATCTTTTTATTTTCACACTCTAAAACAAAGTGACAGTCACTCGTTTAAAAGACAGTGAGAACAAAACTCTCAGAAGATCTGGGTTTGTTAACAGCATGGATGTCTTGTGTGCATTCAATGGAACCCTCAACTGTATTTTCAGATAACACACACGCAAGAGCTCACTCACACTGAATATAATGAATGTAGCTTTGACAGTCCTTCAGATGTGATAATGTCCACGTGGAAAGAATCATACCCTTGATCACAAAGTGATCTGATGCACCAGAATTGCCGGAAATTAAGGTGCCAGCATACATCAAAGGAAAGGACTATTCCATGACCTTTGACCCCAATCGAGGTCAAGGATGACCTGGGCTGGTCACTGACCAACACTGCCTGTCATGTCACTCTTTGCAGTGGACATACTAGTTGGACGACTGGCAATTACCATGCCACAAGACAAATCCGGAGAGGACGTGCCATGTACTTTTCTGCAGCGGAATTAAATCCTGTTCTGTCCAGAAAAGGATTTTCTACATGCAAGCTCTTTTTAGCCATTTCAGATTGTTGATGTCATATTAATAAATTTGACCTTATTGCTTGGAATTAAACTAAACCATACAAATATACAAATAAGTAGAAAAAAGTCTAACGTGCTCTTACTTTACGAGTTTTTCTTGACTTTTTTTTTTTTGGTAATTTTTAATATATTAAAATAGACAAAAAAAAGGAAGTAGGAGGAGGAGGAGGAGAAACGGAGATTGAGGAAGAGGAAGAGGAGGAGGAGGAAGAGGAGGAGGAGGAGGAGGAGGAGAGGAAGAGGAAGAGGAGGACAAGGAAAAAACGAAAAAGAAAAGGAGAAAGGGGAAAAGGAGAAGAAGTGACAACGACGACAAAGAAAAACAACAACAACAAGAACAAGAGGAAAAAACAAACAACAACAACACAAAAAACAACAACAAGAGCAAAATCAACAACGGCTACAACAACAACAACAACAAAACAACAGGAAAAAACAAGAACAATAACAAAGGAGGAGGAAGAAGAAGAAGAAGGAGGAGGAGGAGGAGGAGGAAGAAGAAGAGGAGGAGAGGAGGAGGAGGAAGAAGAAGAAGGAGGAGGAGGAGGAGGAAGAAGAAGAAGGAGGAGGAGGAGGAGGAGGAGGAGGGAGGAGGAGGAGGAGGGAGAAGAAGAGAGAAGAAGAAGAAGAAGAAGAAGGAGAAGGAGAAGAAGAAGAAGAAGGAGAAGGAGAAGAAGAAGGAGGAGGAGGAGGAGGAAGGAGAAGAAGAAGAAGAAGAATGAGAAGGAGAAGGAGAAGAAGAAAAAGGAGGAGGAGGAGGAGAACGGGGAGGAGAAAAGGAGGAAGGGAAAAAGGAGAAGGTGGTGACAATGACGACGAAGAAGAACAGCAACAAGAACAAGAGGAAAACAACGACAACAACAACAGCAACAGCAGCAGCAACGATAACAACAACAAAAAAACAACAACAACAGCAAAATCAACGACAACGACTACAACGAGAACAAGAACCACAAAAAACTACAAGAACCAGAACAAGAGCAAGAACAAAGGAGCAGGAGGAAGAAGAGAAGGAGGAGGAGGAGGAAGAGGATACGAAAGAGGAGAGAGGACGAAAGAAGAAAAAGAAAAAGAAGAAGAAGGAGACGGAGGAGGTAGAGAGAGAAGGAGGAGGAGAACGATACAAAAGAGAAAGGAGAGAGGACGAAAAAAAAAGAAAGAAAGAAGAAGAAGAGGAGGAGGAGGAGGACGGAGGAGGTAGAGGAGGAGAAGGAAGAGGAGGAGGATACGAAGAAGAAGACGAAAAAGAAGAAGACAATCAAAACCAAACACCTGCTTCCAACGATCCATCGTGTCCACAGCAGGTCTTTGCCAAGGGACATGCTGTTTCAGGAGGCGGAGACAGAGATGGAGCGAATTCACTGGGGACAACGCTGGCTATGTTGGCAAACAGAGAGACAGACAGACAGACAGTGAGTGACAGAGACAAAGAGACAGACAGACAGACAGACATTCAGACAGAGACAGAGACAGACCGAGACAGAGACAGACAGAGAGAGAGACAGAGAGAGTGAGACACAGACAGAGAGACACAGAGACAGAGAGAGAGAGACAGAGACAGAGAGAAGAGACAGAGAGAGAGAGAGAGAGAGAGAGAGAGAGAGAGAGAGAGAGAGAGAGAGCTATTCAGAAACAAAAAAAGGAAAGCTGGTATAAGTGTTGACATTCAAAAGAAAGATTACACTTGATGAGATCACATGAAGGTGTGTACGGTTTGTCTCTTTAATTTCCCAGGAAGAAGAAGAAGAGGAAAAAAAAGCAGCATGATCCTTTCGCTGTCTTAATCCGCAAAGTTCAGACACTGCACCGTGACCTGAGGCCTTTTGTAACGACGCTGTGTCTGTCAACAAAAATGAACGAAACACACACAACATCTGGTGCACAAGAGCGTTGGGACTGCAAAGCTAGAAAAGTGTTGCTTTTTGAAGTAAAACACCTACTGCATTGTCTCTCATTACACTAGGCATAAGAATTGATTTTTGTTGGGTCCCATCTCACTGTGGTATGAAGTGGAATGAAATAGCAGACAGTCTTGCAAAAGAAGGAGCAAACAGAAACACGGAAAATTTACTAAACAATCCCTTAAATCTATCCTCTTGTCAATTGATCCAAATGATGAGAAAATGTATGCAACAGCAGAGTTCTAGTCAAAAAATGGCTACTTTACCGTCGTGCCCAAGGCACATTGTTAGATTAATTCATAAATTAAGGCTGAATACTTGGAACACTCAATATTCTCATGGTATTTCTTTGTGTATGCAGAGAAAACATTTTCTGTGCATCATCTTTTGTTTGAATGCTCAGTGTTAACCCCACTCTATGAGGAGAAAGGTATTTCAGATGAATAACTTTGATAATGTTAATACTGTCTTATATGGTTCATATGTTGCTGAAATTGCCATGGTTATTTCGCAGTCACAGGTTGCAAAATTGTTATAAAGATCAACAATTTTGTGTACCGCTAGGGTATTTCACTCGTGTCAATATGCATATAACAGATGTGGGTTTGAAAGTACTAATGTAGGCGATAAGTTAAGTGTGGAGGTTTTTTTTGTTGTTGTTTTTTTTTTTTATAAAAAGTATCTGATATCATCTGGCGATGAAAAGACATTAAATAAACCACTGAACTGAATCGTGCACAAGAGTACATCATGGTAGAATAGAGCAGCACTTTACTTTGACCTTTGTTCAGGAATACTCAGTAATGATAAAAAATTAATGGTTGCGCTCCGTAAAAATGGGAATGCAAAAAGCTGAACACTTGTCACACTGAGAGAGAGAGAGAGAGAGAGAGAGAGAGAGAGAGAGAGAGAGAGAGACAGACAGACAGACAGACAGACAGACAGAGAGAGACAGAGACACAGAGAGAGAGAGAGAGGTGAGCAGACAGACAGACAGACAGGCAGACAAACAGACAGACGGTCAGACAGATAAACAGACAGACAAACAGAACCAGTTCAGGCAATATCTATGCATGTGCTGGACATATTAAGACGTAGAGCATTTGAAAACCATGTTGTGTCATATCATTCCGTATCATATGGTGCAATATAATTTCCTGTCATGAAAACTCATTTTCGATGGAAGAGATTTTTTCTACGTGTAAATTAGGTTTCTCTCACCCTGGAAATCCAAATCGCCCGAAATCGGGTCCTCATTTTTGTTTGTTTCTTTCTTTCTTTGTCTGTTTGTTTGTTTTGTTTGTTTGTTTTGTGTTTGTCGGAATGCTTTTATTTACGTTCGGAATGCAGTTTCTCTATAATTTTGCTATAAAAAATGTTCTTGTTGTAGATTGCTTTAAGCACGCTAAATGTATGCCGGACACGCAAACTCGGGTTTACATTTTATCTGAAAGATTACCGGGCATTCACACACACATACACACACACACACACACACACACACATATATATATATATATATATATATATATATATATATGTATATATATATATATATATATACTTGCATAAAACCCGTATTTACTTATCCACAAAATACAAGAAAACAACCATATTACGAAAAAGAAAGTGTGGTGCATTTGCAGTTGATAATAATAAGAACGATAGTTACAAACGACAATAAAGCAAAAAAAAAACAAGCAAAAAAAAAAAAACAAAAAAAAATATCAACAACAACAACAAAAAACAATATTAACTGCTCGACGAATATTAGTATCTGTAATTATTACGACGGCCACTTAAGCAACTAAAAGCCCCAATTTTTTGTAAATTCTCTCGTTGAACATTAGAATACATAAAAAAAATCGTAAAAGACAGACAGACAAATTGATACATATCAATTAATTAAGAAAATGAGGACAGCAAAAAAACAAAGAAAAGGGGGAAAATAGATACAAAAAAAAAAGAAAATACTGGAGAAAAAAAAGGGGGAAAAATTGGTAATTCAAAAAAAAAAAAATGAACCACTGTAAAATTTTTCTGTGTGGACTGCATAAAACTAATGATTGCAAAGGCAGGACTGATAACATATATCCAGGTTCAACGTCTAAAGCCACCTTAGAGGACTATGGAGAGAGGGGAGGTAGTGGGAAATTAAGGGAATCTATTGCACGGCAGTTAGAGAACTAGGATCACAAAAGGCTGAGAGCATCAAGTAAAATGATAGTTGTTGTGGAGCGCACCAGCCAGATTTGAACTCAAAACGTCTGACTGAGAGCTGGGTGCTCCATCACCGAGCCAGCCAACCACCCAAAGAAAGAACGACCGGTCAAGTCATGGTATTTATAGCCAAGGAGATCAAAGAGGCCCTATCAGGGGCTGAGAAAGAAAGACTGGTATTCACACCAGGGCTACTCACGATGAGTTCTTGTCATGTTACTTGTAGCTGAGCCGATCATAGAGGCCATATTAGGGAAACAAAAGGAAGATTAGCTCTAGGCACAGTACAGGCAAGACATATCTACAGTCTAGGGAATCACACACACACACACACACACACACACACACAGAGAGTACAATGTAAAGAAATTCGGCGATGTAGCCCTACTCAAAATCGCCGAATTTCTTTGCATTGTACAGAACAGCGTTATGCTGTAGTCAAACTGTGATCCTGTACTGCACTGTACTGCACAGCATTGTACAAGAATACCGGACAGACCACTGGCAATTATACTGCTGCAAGATCAATTGTGAGGAGAGACGTACTGCGCAGGTTTTTGTTGTTTTTTTTTTTTTTTTAAATAGACACCGTTCGAAAATCTGCAAGGAGGTAATCACTGTTAGGCTTTGTGTTCAGCGAGAGTGGCCCCACTGTTTTCATACGATAGACGCCGCTTGTTGGCATGCCCAAAGCAATTTTTGCCCCAGTGGTTGGTTAGTATAGTTCAATCAGAGACAGAAATGGCAAAACATGGGTGCGAATGGTGCGCCAGTGGTGCAGATGGTCATTGTCCCCCTATCGTTACGAGGCGGGCACTTCAATTCAAATACTTGACAACCTAGATCTATTTCCTTGATCTATAAAAACGAGAAAAGGTAACTCTGTTAGCGATGGAAAGACAGACGTTACCATCCCAAGATTTTTTTTTTCAGAAAAATGTCTGTTGGAATTCTATCCTTTGATAAGAGGACTTTTTTTAATCATTTATTTTGAGCTAGTTGACTTTATTGTCGTCCTGATGGTACTGACAGGAAATGAAACCAAACACACAATTACATAAGCATGAACGTGGATAGCATAATCGTGTGGAATGAGTTTCTGCTGACCGTTATTCATGGTGAATTGTTAGGATTTTCAAAAAGAGAATGCACAAGAGAAGAAGAAGGAGGAAGCTGAGGTGGTGGTGATGGAGAAGAAGAAGAAGGAGGAGAAGAAGAAGAAGAAAAAGAGGCGGAGGAGGACGAGAAGAAGAAGAAGATGAAAGCATGACGCTTACCTTCAGCCATTCATTATGTCGACAGCAGATAATCACCAGAGGGAATGAAGTACTGTTTCAGGAGGTAAATACAGTGGTGGAACGAATTCGGCGGGCTTACTGTGGTAAAAATGATAAATTGAAAAGAGAGAAAGAGAGAGAATCTTCTCATTTTCTCTTCTCCTTTCACTGTTTTTCTCTGTTTTACACACACACACACACACACACACACACACACACACACGCACACGTACGCACGCACGCATACACACACACACACACATACACACACGCACGCGCACGCACGCACGCACACACACACACACACACACACACACACACACACACACACACACACACACACGTAAGCCATACACATGCAGACATTCATTCTCTGAAAGAAACTGCACACTCCCAACAAACAAAGAAAACGAAGAAACAAAGAAACGAACGAACAAAAACAAAAGACAACCAAAACAAATGTGATCATCCTCACCAGCGGAAAGATCCAGTCGTTCTCATCATTCAGGCAGAGTTTGCGGTGGACAACCAAAACAAACATACACAGTCTAAATCTAGTCACTGGCGCCACTGCCTGTGACTGTATTTGAAACGAGGTAGAAGATCGTTTACAGATCCGTTTCCATGGATTCAACGATGGATGGCACCACGATAATGTGTCTTAAATCATTCCAACTGCCGTTGTCTGAGATTGTCTTGACAGAGTAAAACTCAGGAATGACGTCTATAGGGCGTAAATAAGAATTTCTGGCGCAGTAAAAGGACGATTATTATTTTCTCTCAGATATCTTAGCAGGTTCCATTTGCGTGTGTGTGTGTGTGTGTG
>JADBJO010003058.1:72500-80000 GCA_016801955.1 Conus betulinus | reverse complement strand
CCAATGAGCTTTGTAGCCATTAACCAGTTTATTTCTTAAGGCTTTCAAAAACGCGACTTCGTTACCGACTCCTTGATTTTCCCAAACTTCTTCAAATCCATGTTGGTACAGAAAGAAGCATACAGAAGATGCCCAAGTATTTTTGTTTTTCTCATGAAAAAATAACAACATTTTGTAAGCTTTCTTAGGTAAACGATGAGACGGCATCTTCAGTATCCTTAACCAGTACTTAATGCTCTTCAAGTATAGATTTACATACAATGGAAATCTACCTAACTCTCCATACACCATCACATTAGGAGTTCTTATGCTTACATTTAAAAATCTTTTTAATGCGAAAAGATGCACTTTTTCTACCACATCAACATTTCCAATGATGCCCCATACCTCTGCTCCATAACTAAGTACTGGTTGAATCTGAGCATCAAAGAGTTTGAAAAATATAGAAGGGGATTTTTCTCCCAAGGACCACAGTACTTTAAATATACTAATAACTCCTTTTTTTGCTCGGCATGCCATATCATTTAAACTGTGCGTGAAGGAAAGTCTGGTAGACATAATAACTCCCAAGTACTTATACATGTTAACAACTGTCATCTTGGCCTGCCCATAAAACCATTTTTCTTGGTCAGAGATATATCCACCATTTCTAAATATGACTATGTTTGATTTCTCCAAGTTAACTATAAGACCGAGTCTTTTGGACGTGTTGTACAAAACATTAACTGGTTTTGAAGACCTGCAAACTGAGTCAGATAACAAAATAATGTCATCAGCAAACATAAGTATCAAAATTTCCACAAAATCAGGTAACAATTGAATGCCATGTTTCCCTTTCTGAATAATATCCACAGCCAGTTCATTAATGAAAGGGAGAAAAGAACTGGACTACACACACACCTCCCCTTGCTTTAACCTGATGGACATAAAAATGCATCACTTAAATCCCTTCCTGCTCTAACTCTTGCTTTAACAATGTTATACATGCTAGTTATTGCCCGATACATTTTCCCATGAATCCCTCTTTTTTTCAAAATGCACCACAAATTTGCACGATGGACAGAATCGAAAGCTTTTCTGAAATCAATAAACGCAACATAAAGTTTCTTGTGAAGTAACAGTTGTTTCTGAACCATGGCAAACAATGTAAAGACATGATCAATAGTACTATACTTTTTTCTAAAACCTGCCTGACAGTCATCAATGACATGGTTCTCTTCAATCCATTTGTTCAGTCGTCCATCAGAATATGGCTATACAATTTACTGCATATATTCAACAAAGATATTCCCCTGTAATTATCAGGTAAATTCCTGTCGCCCTTTTTGAATAGGGGTTGAATAACTGACTCTGACCACTGAAGGGGATAAGTTCCAGTAGAAAAAACAATATATTGAACAATATGACTAAAAATGGAGCAACTACAGTAACTGAGTTTTTGAAAATTTCTCCCGATAATTCCATCAGGACCAGCAGCCTTTTATTCCTTAATGAACGAACCGCGGCATAAACTTCACTTTCCGAAATGTCACACTCAAGAGAATCTGTGTTATGCTGGTTTGACCCATCATCAACCTGTTCTTCTGACTCGTCAGCAATATCTTCTGACCGGCCACAGTTCACACACACCAGACTCAAATACTTGGGAAAAATGTTTAAAAAAAACCATTCATCTTTGGTAATTTTGTTGTCAGTAAATTTATTGCACGAAAGAGATTTTACTTTGCTCCAAAACCCAGTGGGGTTATTGATATTTTCATTCAAAGAATTTATTACCTTTGTGCGGTGGTCTTTTTCTTTTTCAGTCTCAAGAGCTCCTTATATTCTCTGCGTTTTTTTTGATTATACAGATTTCTAATCGTTTCGTTGTCTTCTTTATGTTTATAACACTGCCTCAAATGGTAACTGAGCTCTTTTTTATGCTGGCTACATTCTTGATCAAACCATGGATCTGACCGTACTTTTCGACTGTAATGGTTTTTTCTCATGCATGAACTAGCTGTAAGCAATGCATCATTAAACACTTGAATGGCTTTATTTACATCGACATTAACCAGACTGGAGGCCTGCCTCATATGACTTTGAAACTCGTCACTTGATATATTTTCCTTAAATTCATAGACTTTTTCTTCATCCCAAACTATTTTGTCAATTTTGTAAATATTTTGAGCCATGTCATGCTGATCAGCTCTTTCTAATTGACAGTCAAACACAACTTCAACAGGCATGTGTTTTGATTCTGTTCTTGGTGTAACATTCAAAGAAACACAATATTTCAATAAACATCTTGATACTATGGCATAGTCAACAATACTACACAGCTGTTGGTGAAATATAAGTATAGTGACCATAATCTAAATCTTCTGAAATTGCACCATTCAAAATGAAAAGATGAAAAATAATTGCAAAGATCTAAACAGGTACGTGCCGAAGTCATTTTGAATCTTATCTTTTGATGTACGGTATACCTCATGTTCACAAACTCTGTCCTGAAACATTTCCATGTTCAGATCATCATCATACTCTTTTGCATTCTTGCCCCCAGTGCGAGCATTGAAATCCCCCAGTATCAACAACGGCAAATTTCCAAGAGATTCTATTAAATCCATGATACATTGCTCCAAAATGGTAATACCATTGGATACATCCATAGTTTGGTAATATGCGGAGGAGCTTGGAGGCAAGTACACACCCAACTAGAGTTACCGGTGATTCTGTTCCCAACAAATCCTTAGACAGTTTCAATACAATAATGTTATCATACTCTACATTCACTTTTTCAACATACTTTAAGAAATCTTTTTTCACGAGAAGTGCTAAACCTCCAGACAATCTTGCAGTAACCCCATCTGACAGACTAACACCTGGCACAATGAAAGCGTGATGATTTGGAAATAAACGTTCCGGAAATTGGGTTGCGAACGTTTCCACCAGGAGAAAAAAATGTCAAAATCACTAATATAAGCACGCAGATCGTTATCATACACACGCGAGAGACCTTCAATGTTGTACGTCATAAATTTCACATTTGATATGACATGGGCCTGGCCGAGTCCCTATGCGGTATCCTGTTTTCCATGCTTATTTGTCGTTTCGTGAATCGTGGTCTGGTTTTGGCAGGGATGCTTGCGCACGAAGCACTCCTTAGTCTGCCTAGAGGCCCGTCACGTGCAGTTTTGTTTCTCTTGTTGCGTGACCGGTGCGTCGTGTCCTGGCTGCTCCTCCGCTCAGTGTCTGCCTGCGGGTGTATGAGGTTCAGTCTCAATGTCCGTCAGCGGTGTATGAGGTTCAGTTACAGTGTCTGTCTGCGGTGTGTGAGGTTCAATTACAGTGTCTGTCTGTGGTGTATGTTGTTCTGTCACAGTGTCTGTCTGTGGTGTGTGAGGTTCAGTTACAGTGTCTGTCTGCGGAGTGTGTTGTTCTGTCTCAGTGTTCGTTTTGTCTCCTGAGTCCTGACGCGTTGTTTCTGTGGTGTTATCAGTCAGTTCTGATACCACATTTTTTCTTTGATTTGGGTTGTCTGTGTCGGTATGGGACTGTTGATAGCTGTGTCTGTCGTTTGTCTCTGTATGAATCGGTGTTGTATTTTCTGTCTGATTTAACTGCTGTAACTGACTGCCTGTTCTGCCTGTATCAGTAACATTCTGCTCAGCTGGGTGTGTGTCACTATCCAGAATCTGACCTTGTCCACAAATGTCTGTCGTTTCTGTTGTGTTTTCATTTTCTGCCCCTGTCTCTGTGTTACCATTTTCTGTGCGCTCTTTTTCTTTATCATTTTCTGTCATCTCTTTGCCAGTACATGTATCCTGTTCTGTCATATGTTGCTTGTGTGAAATATTCACATTAGTAACATTGTCAAGTGTCAGAGAGTTGTCAACCATGTCACACTGACCGGTGAGGATGATGTTTCGTGCTGGCAGTGGTGGGAATTGCTGCATGGAGGCATAGAAGGGGTACGGCTGGGTAACGTTGTTCCAGTCATGCATCCCAGTCCTGTCGTAGCCCCTCCTTCCCCCTCGTATTGCGCGTAGCAGCCAGTAGATGAGCGGCCACCATAGTGGGTGTCACTGTACCATGACCCCCACTGTTGCTCAGACTTCTGTCTGTCACCCCCATCCATCTGACAGCATCACTGTAGCTCTCGGCGCTGCTGTGGTCACTTCTGCTGTAACGGTTGCTGGAGTGGTAGTAGTCAGTGTCGTGGTTCTGGGAGTAGCCGTCATCGTGGTGCTGTCGTCTGCGCAGTTGGGAGTGGCGTGTCCTCTGCTCCTCCACCACCAGTCTGTTGCCCCTGTAGTAGGCGTGCACCCCTTGCCGTCGGTACTCTTGTACAGTCTCTCTCTGTCTGTCTGTCAGGTCCGCTGCCACTGTCACGTTCTTCCGCCGCAGAACTTCCTTGCCGTGGGTCAGGACTGCCATTTTGTCTGACCACCGAGTGAATGTGACAATCATTGGGTGTGGGCGACCCTTGTTATCATTGTGTCGTCCAAGTCGGTGTGCACGCACGATGTCATCACGACACCACACCTTGCCTGGCACTGATCCTTGCAAAACGTCAAGAACAGTCGTGACACAATCGTCGTATGTTTCTGACCTGGATAGGCGCGGCACATTGAACAGTTTCAGGTTATCTCGTCGGGAGAACATTTCCAGTTTTTCGATCTTGCCGTCAAGAGTTGTACTGATCTGTGACACCTTGAATTCCAACTCATTGACGGTTTGTTTGGTGGTGGTGTTCTCCCCGAACTAAACTTGTCACAGCTTGTTGTAGCGTGGAAGTTGTTTCACGTAGCTCGTGCATTCCGGTTTTCAATTCACGTACCGATCTGTCCAACTCCATCGAAAACTGCTTTGTCACTTCTTGAAGTCGCAGAACCAAAACTTATTCATTGATTTTTCAAAGTCCTCTCTTTGAATCTGTAATAATTTTTTCATATTTGTGTCGACACTGATGAGAGAACTGTCCTTGTCCATTTTCAACATTCAAAACGTCGCTAAACTCGAATAATTAACAAAAAATTAACAATTTCTGGAGGAGCGCTAAATTTGTGACTTGCCTGGTCGGTACACACACACACACACACACACACACACACACACACACACACACACACATACACACACACACACCGAGAAAAACAGACAGACAGAAGACTGAAAAACTTGCAAAGTTCGAACTTGGTGCACGATGCTTCTACCTACCTCATTAGAATATGACCGTTTCGTCGCTCAAAAAAATGGTCATCAGTGCTGGTTTTGTTCACGCAGCTGTCAACAGTAAGTTGGCTTTTCTGTTTTCTCGACAGCAGAATGTGTTTTCCCAGGCTTCTAATAGCCGTCACGATTAGCACAAAAAGGAGAAAGCTAACAAAAGTAAATCGGTTCTTCGTTGTTGTTGTTTCTTGTATATCTATACAGGCATTCTCTGGAGGCCATTTAGTTAAAATGTGTTTGAGAAAAGCAGCTGCAAAGACGTTTCAAAGTCTAAGCTCTCTCTCTCTCTCTCTCTCTCTCTCTCTCTCTCTCTCTCTCTCTCTCTCTCTCTCTGTCTCTCTCTCTCTCTCTCACACTCACTGTCACACACACACACACACACACACACACACACACACACACACACACACACACACACACACACACACACACACACACACACACACACACACACACACACACACTCACACACACATAAACACACACACACGCACGTACGCACGCACGTACGCGTGCACACACACACACACACACACACACACACACACACACACACACACACACACACACACACACACATGCACGCACACGCACACACGCATGCACATACACATACACATACATGCTGTGCACTCTCCCTCTCTCTCTCTCTCTCTCTCTCTCTCTCTCTCTCTCTCTCTCTCCATCCATCCATTCTCCTACCCCTTTGTTCCTCCTTCTTCCCTCCTCATGCAAGATAGCGCTGGATAAACAGGACACAGAGTATATCACAATCTTCTCTTCCATACCTGTCTTCTATTCAAAGCATAATTATCTGAAATTACCGTTTCAAAAATTCTGAAATGAATTTATCAAATTTAAAACAAGTCCTATTGATTTTGCAAACAAACCAATGGACACTCGTGAAAACACGACCCCTTGGGTGGAATCAATGAACGTACATGTTCTTGTGTGCACACAAAACATGGAAACATTCACATACCTGCTCACGTACGCACACACCCTTTATCACAGTTACAACAAAAATCACGTCTTCTTCCTCCTCCTCCTTTTCCTCTTCATTTTCCTTAGCTTAATCATCATCATCATATTCACCACCACCTAGCCGTTTTCATCTTCATTTTCACTATTATCACACAGACATTGTGAATCTGCGTGTACAAACACATAAAATCGTTGATCAAAGAGGAAAACAACCCTTCCTTGGCACCGTTGTCTGCACCATGACAGGCATAGGAGCCAGACCTGAACTCCAGTGTCTTCCCCACCATCATGGGTGGTACCCCTCTTCCTTGATGGATGGACAGCACAACCACTTCTCTGCAGCCCCTCTCTGCCGTCATTGGCCACGGGGAATAATCAGCTATGAAGCAAAGGCATCTCTCCAGTCTTCTGATCAATAAAATTCTTGGAAGAACTCTAACAGCAGACGTGGACCACGCAATTTCAGTCCATCCCTGGACCCTTCATGACGGCGGCACTTCGCTCATCTCCACGTCTGTCGTTTGAAAAGGATACCTTGTTGGGTTTTGTATGGACCACAATTCCTGGACCATCCTGCGAGTGATGATCACAAGATAAGGCAGTGACAGTGAACAAATGATGCAGACACTCATGATGATCACACAATGATGACAGCGATGAGGGGAGGTGCTAGGAGAAGGAGGGAGAGGGGGGGCGCACTGATGATAAGACAGCTGAAAGAAAGACAGACAGAAAGAAAGAAAAAAAAAAAGAAAGTAGAAAGAAAGAGAGAAAGAAAAAGAAGCGTTAGACACATCGATCACAAGAGATTGGCCAGCTCGTTCAGAAAGCTGGAGCCAGACGGGGGGAAAAAATGGAGAGAGGGGGTTTTCTCATACTGATAAAGGTCTCCCTCGAATTCAGTACAGCACTGACCACCACTCGAGGTGGGATTAAAAAAAAAAGGAGAGAGAAAGTTGCGGATGAAATGAGGGGCGGGGAGGAGAGGAGGGAGCTGGAGAGAGTGGTGAGTGGAATGGTCAGTCTTCTCCCTGACAACCCTATGACCTGACTGTGTCACAGCACGTAAGCTGGAAGACAACAGTCGCGGTAGTGGGAATAGCAGTAGCAGTACTAGTAGTAGTACAAGTAGTAGTAGCTGTTGTGGAAGTAATAGTAGCAGCAGCAGCAGCAGCAACGGTAGTGTTGGTGGCAGCAGCAGCAGCAGCAGCAACAGGCGCATGGTAGTTGTGTAGTAGTAGAAGCTGTAGCAGCAACAGCAGTGGTAGTAATAGTAGACACGTAGTAGCAGCGACAATAAGC
>JADBJO010003058.1:57500-67500 GCA_016801955.1 Conus betulinus | reverse complement strand
GACAGAGCCACCAGCCGCCGTGGCGAAGTGGTTAGCGTCGCGGACTCCCGGCTGGGAGGTCGTGGGTTCGAATCCCATCAGAAGTCATGTGGGGGTTTTCTGCTCCGACCGGCTCCTACCCAGAGTTGAGTTGCTGCGGACTCAGTTGGGAAGACTGGGACCACACAGTCGAGTTTCATCCACTTAATGGATGCGTTTCTCTGAGAGTGTTGCTCGAATTTCTTGACCAACACTGCAGGTGCCTGTATCTCTCAGGCCTGGTTGACGCCGGGATATATTATGGAAGGAAGCGTAGAGTACAGCCCTGTCATGTAGTCTCAGACCGAATTGGAAATCCGTTGCATCATCTTAATCATCCTCGTTCTCATCGATCAGCATTAAAAAAAAAAAAAAAGAAATAGAGACAGAGCCAGCACGAGTGAGCGTGGACGTCTCCGTTTCGTTCGTCCAACAATAGTCCCCCATGAACTCGCCAACACCGCCGACGTCGACAAATACTCAAGGGCACGCACCTGAAGAGGAAGTCCAAACTGAGGTCACCATGATAGGAGGGCACGAAGGGCCATGGAAATTCAGGCTTTTGATAGTGATTAATGAGGAGGAGGAGGACGTTGAGCTGTGGAGGTCCATTCTGCATGACAGGGATTTATCTACACTTTTATATCGCAGCGCCGACCTGGCTCGAGAGATACAGACACCTGCAGTGTTGGATAGACAATTTAAGCAATACCTTCAAAGGCGCATCCATTAAGTGGATGAAACTCAACTGTGTGGATCCAGTCTTTCCAACTGAACCCATGGCAAATTCAACTCTGGGTAGGAACTGGTCATTGGCTTGAAAATCCCACAGTTATAGATAGATCTGATGAGAATCGAACCCACGACTTTCCCATCCAGGAATTTGCAACAGCAACTGCTTAACCATGGTGGCCCGTATAAAGTCGTTACCCAGTGACGGTCAGGTGTGCAGGAAAATTGCACAAGTTCTACCGTTATCTGAAAGTGCCATTTTGAAAGTTCTGAAATGATTCCACCACACAGGATCAATGGAAAGGCGCCATCAAACTCAGGTTACGGTCTAGATGTAAAATCGGTGTGCTATCAGCAATGAATGGAACAGAGAGCGTGAATACAGCATCTGTAAGATAAAAACATTGTGTCCATAGTCATCATGAACGGATCAAGTGTTTTTTTTTGTTGGTTCCCTCTGACTGTGGAATATTTATAAATCAAAGGGCAGATTAAAAAAAAAAAGGCAAACTTGGTGGCAGAAACTCTGGTCCTTCAGTGATGTCAACAGTATCGTTGTCATCAAATGAAATGGTTCGTCTGCTTGAAAAGAAGAAGGGTATTTAGATTTGGACTACCAGTAACAGCCTAACAATCTTCACTCCAATTTTCAGGACCAAGGCATGTTGCAAGTGTCATACCACAGAATGCATGGGAGACTGATCAGTCTGGGCCTATGAACGGCAGGTGTGGTGGACGTTCACTCCTTAGATCTACATGCCATTGGGGAAAAAAATCATATCGCACAGTCCAGCAAGTAACCACTAATACATTGTCCACTCTGACAATGACTGTCTTCAGGATCACTCATACTATCATGCTTGTATTCTCTTTACTCTGACATTCCGTTCTCTCTCAATCTACTCATAATGGTACTCAGTGCATTTTGATGTTATTGTTTGATTGTTGATTTTTTCTTTTTTTCTTTTTTTTTTTTTTTTTTTTTTTTTTTTTTTTTTTTTGATTGTTTTAATTTTTTTTTGTGTTGATTTTTCAGTCCATGCCACACTTAAATGAAGAGGTAAGTCACGGTCTGTCCGTCCTTATTTTCATTATTTTGAATGCTACTTGTCCTGCCTGAACAGGACCCGAGACATCGAAAAGCGTTGTGTTCGTGTTGCAGTTTGCTAGTTCCTTCGTTTTTTTGCAGACTAGTTATTCTGATTTTGCTCCAGTGCTCATAGATATAATAGACAATCCACCAACATAATATAGTCTGCGTCTCGTGGTGTTAGGGTGTGTGTCATACTTCAGAGTGGCTGTTCGTATCTGGATGAAAGGAACAACGCTCTCTTAAAACTACATTCAGACTAGACAAGACCATCTCTACTCATCTGTTTAGCAATCATTCCCTTCAAGGCGATGCCCCCTCAAGAAAGATCAATGCCTCCGTTCACATCAAGTAGAAGAGTGGCAGCGGTCAGTGGTTCATTCCCATTCTGCAATGGTCAGCACAGACACCTGATCTCGGCCTATTTGAGAATGTCTGGGCAGTTTGGGAATGAAACTAAATGTAGAAAGTTGCTTGCATCGCATTGCCGTTTGAGAAATCGGAAGCCTGAATGCACCGTGAGGTGAAACAAGATGCCCCTTTGGTGTCTTCAGAAATTGTTCTGCTCACAGTCACGATGTCTATGGCTTGCTCTGAGTTAGAAGGACAACTTGACCCGCTGATGAAGCAAGGGAACTTAAAAACGAGATAAAAAAAAAAAAAAAAAACAAATAGATTTTTGAAGAGGTAAGCCTATATCGCAGTAATGCCACCATTTTAAAGTTTCGTGATGGACTGGTTTATAGCTGCTGTGGAGAGGGGTAGGGCTGGTAGTAGAAGAGTGAAGAGAGAGAAAGAGAGAGAAAGAGAGAGAGAGAGAGGGGGGGGATAGATAGACGCTGGGAAGGTTAGGGGATGTGAACATAACTACAAAGACGGATTGTCTCCCAACTACACGTCTGCATAAACCCTCTCCCGGCAGGAATGTCCATATCCTGTCTTCAGGATCAATCACACTGAAAGCTATCATGCTGAGAGCCTTGGCTTTAACTGTCATTTTCCCTCCTTCACCCCACCTCTCTCTCTCTCCTCTCTCCCTCTCTCTCTCTCTCCTCCACCCTCTCGGTCTCTCTCTCTCTCTCTCTCTCTCTCTCTCTCTCTCTCTCTCTCTCTCTCCTGGTCTCTCTCTCTCTCTCCTCTCTCTCTCTCTCTCTCTCTCTCTCTCTCTCTCTCTCTCTCTCTCTCTCTCTCTCCTTTCCTTAATTCAGTCATAGGTGAGTCGCTCTGTAAATTCGATCACCGCATTTCCCCAGCTTTGTAAGTTGTGTGCTACAGCCTGTCTCTTTGTGTATGGCTTCCTTGTCCATTCTCTGATGTCGTTGGTCAGTCTTTTATATCTATGTCTTTTATGTTGTCTCTCTCTCTCTCTGTCTCTGTCTCTCTCTCTCTCTCTCTCTCTCTCTCTCTCTCTCTCTCTCTCTCTCTCTCTCTCTCTCTCTCTCTCTCTCTCTCTCTTCTCCCAGGTGTTCTGAGACTTTGTTTTAGCCATCAGCTTGTTACGTGGTCTTACCCATTTTATTTTCATTATCCACTAATGTGTGCAGATGTTCAAATGCTCTGATATACAATTGATAGTTTGGCGTACTAATATCAGCCCATCATTTCCCTAACATCACCTTTTCTCCTCTCCCCCCCGCCTTCCGCCTGCTCCCCCTCCCCCCCCCCCCCCCCCCCCCCCCCCCCCCCCCCCCCCCCCCCCCCCCTAGCAGAAGGGTAATACTGTTCTCTGATGACTGAACAAACTGCCATTAACTTCTGTACGTTGCTGTCATTATCAATTAAATCATGAATTCTTTCAAACTGGTTTTAACGTCCTGGTCCTTCACGACCCCCACCCTCCCTCTACCCCCCCCCTTCACCGATTCCTTCCCCATCAACTATCCACGTGCTGCCCTTGAAAACAAGGATCTCTCCAGTGCTTCCTGCCATAAAATGTTTCCAACTCAATTTCCTCTTGCTCCTTCAGTCGTTTTCATATAGCAATTATAGCAACTAGATGGAACGCGGAAATCGAGAAAGGGAGGTGTATAGAAAGAGAGATAGAGACAGATGAACAGAGACAAAGAAGAGGTCACAGAGAATGGTAAACTTTAAGAGACAGGCAGACAGACAGACATAGGGAGACAAAGAGACACTAGGGGAGAGAGAGAGAGAGAGAGAGAGAGAGAGAGAGATAGAGAGAGAGAGAGAGAGAGAGAGAGAGAGACTCAAAGTGAATGAGGGATAGCATGGAGAGTTTGAATCAGTGAGTCCTTGACCATGGCTGACCACCTGGTTAGGCAACTCTCTAATTAACACACGCCCGCATCACCCCACTGATAAACATACACCAGCGCCTATACACGTCTACAGTATACGCTGCGGGCCCTGAGAGATTCAAGTCTTATTGCAGTTGATATGTGTTTTTGATGATTTGTGTCTGTTATTGGAAAGGCCCAGTATGAGTTTGCCCCAATCTCTAGGAGTCTTTGCAGCGTTGGCCTTGAGGTTGTTCCAATGTTTGGTTGGTTGGTGAAGTTTCTTGCTCTCCCCTTAAGTCTGGATGTGCGGCCATTTTCTCGCTTGATATTCAGATCTGAATGATGGTCTATGGTATAGATGGTATAGTGGTTTTACTCTAGTTTGCTTAAGTGATTCTTCAGACTTCTTATCACATCAGATCGGCCAGGCTGTAATCCAGTTCTTATCGTTGCCTTGCTAGCCAGTGTGTCTGCTCTCTCGTATCCCCTACCTCCTGCATGTCCAGGCAGTACATCCATATGAGTCTCTCCAATGGAAGGTTGCGCATTAGCTCATGTCAGCAGAGCTTCCCATTCCACTCTCCACTTTTTGAAGTAGGCTCATGCGGTCAGTCAGTATCATGGCTTGTTGAGTTGATTTGTGATAAAAGCCAGTGGAATACTTGTGTCACTGCCTCTACCTCCATTGTTAGACTTGAGGTTTGTTCACGCCATTGTCTTCCTGGATAGTTCGGACACTTTGCTTCCCACTGTGTATCTCCAGCCTGATTTACCTTTGGATACAGAACCGTCAGTGTATATAACAATATCATCTTTTGTGCCAAGGTCTTCTACCTGCATCTGAATTTCCGCGTTGGTTTTGCCCTCTGGCCATTCCCGACAGCGTCAAACAAGTGCTGGAGAGATGGCAATTTGGGAGAGGTTTGAAGTGTTTCTGGATACTTTTTTCCCATTCCTTTGTTTCTTTGAGTTCTGCTAACTGACACACAAAGCTTTTGTTTGAGTTCTGGTAACTGACACACAAGCTTCTGTCTTCTCCCCATCCATGATTTTCCACATCCTAGCCGTGCCTTTTGTTTCCTTGACCGCCGCATGAAGTGGGTTCTGGGGATTTTCAAGTGCTCTGAAATATGCCTTTACCTGTTCTAGCTTTGTGTCTTGCCTACACTGAAGGAAGGTCGAGCAGGTATCGCATAATTTCAACTGGTGTGTGTCCGTGGTTCCCAGGATCAGTCTCATAGCTTCATTTTGAATTCTTTCTAAATTAAGAAGATTGCTCTTGGACAGTGTTGTAAGCGCTAATCCGTAATCAATCACACTGGATACAAGTGCGTGACACAGTCGGTAGAGATGGCGCTGTTCAGTGCCTTTAGCTGCCATTGCTTTCGTGGCAGATAGGCCTTTTTTTTTGCATTTAAGAGCGATATTCTCAACATGCTTTCTAAAAGTTTAGCATTCTGTCAAAGCCTACACCCCAGTAGCGTAGGTTCTCGCAGTTGATTCAACTGGTGTTCCATTGAAAAAAAAACTGGTGAGGGTACTTGTCCTGATGTCTCGTTGTTGAGAGTGCAGACTAATGTCTGGGCTTTTGTAGGGTTGATGGACGATCCAGTTTCTTGACACCACTGAGCAATGTTGTTCAGCTGTTGCTGAACTACTTTCGTTCTTTCTTGAGCATTCTTTGATGTTTTGTAGATGAAACCGTCATCTGCTAGTGTCAGCACTTGAGCAACTCCGTGTCTGTTGAGGTCTGCAAGGCCTTTAGTGTAAACATTGTACAAAACAGGGGAGAGGGGGAACCTTGAGTTAATTCCATAGAAAGTTTATGAGGCTCAGACGTCCAATCTCCAAATCGTAGGATGTCAGTTCGCTCCTGAAGTGCTGCTGCTATCCATCGTGTAAGTGTCTTGCTGATTCCATAGTCAAGGAGTAGTTCCATGAAAAGCGAGAACTGGAGTTTGTTGTATGCATCTTCCAGTTCTATCGCAACAGCCAGTGTTTCTTCCTTTCTTTGGAATCCTTCGTATACTTCATAGGCAAAAGTGGCCGCATTTTCCCAAGCACTTTTACCCGTTCTATAGCTCCTTGATTTGACGGGAGGATTTGTCGACTTTCAAGGTCCACTGCGAGTTTTCTTGCTGTGATTCGTTCCATGATCTTTCCTGTTATATTTTGCATAGTGAGTGTGTTGTAGCCATATAGCCGATGATGATCTTTTCCTGGTTTTGGTAAAGCTTTCAGGCAGCTGTGTGTTCAGCCTTCTGGGACTTAGCCTGTATCAAAACTCTCCTGGTAGAGACTGAAGAGCTGGGCTCTGTCCTCTTCTGAGAGCTGTTTGATATCTGCATACTGTACTTTGTCTGGACCTGGAGCACTGCGCGGTGCATCTAGCTATTGCGTCATCCAGTGAAGATGCCGTAATTTCATCATCAATGCCAGTCTGAGCTAGGTGTTGGTTTAACATGTACAAATATTTCTTCTTTTGCTCCAAATTATTTTGATCATTTTGTTCTATGAAACGTTTATGTAGAGCCGACCCTTTCTCTACCTTTGTCCAGAATGTTGTAGTCCCATCAGCGTCTATAGGATATCAAGGGTTGCGTTTGTTTTGTGACTTCCTTCCATACGATCATAAAACTGCCAGAAACTGAGAGAGTCTTGTGTCATAATTAAGTGATAGACAAAATTGTTGCCACCCATACAGAGAAACACCGCACAAGTTACCTTGGCCATTCTCTTTATTAAGATGCATTTGAAAGGTTCTAGAAAAGTGTGTACATTGACATATCTATTCCTTTCTGACATAAAATGCCGTTCTTACTCCCCTTCGGTCTGGATTCATTTCTGGTGATTCTACAGTCAATTAGTAACTATCCATCTATAAAAAAACTTCGTATTTTTCATATCTATTTGGATACAAGTCGTATTCCTGGACATTTCAAAAGCATTCGAAAGTGTCTTCCACAGAAATCTCTGATTAAAGCTAAACACTGTCGAGATAAGAGGGAAGCTGCTCTACTTCCTCAGAGACCAGCTTTCCAACCACCCCCAGGCAAAAGTCATAAAAAGGTGAAACCTCAGAGCTCCAAAAGCTTCATGCAAGAAAGCCACAGGGATCTGTATTAGGTCCTTTACTGTTTCTAGTTTACATTGATAGTATGTATATGACATCTATTCTACGATCAAGCTATTTGCCAACGATATTACTTTAGCATTTTCTCTTTCTAAGTTTGTAATACCTGTTGAAATCTTCAACTCTGACCTGAAAAACATTTCAAAATAGGCAAAGCGCCGGAAACTTAAATTTAATGAGAATAAAACAGACCTTATAGTAGAAACAAAAACTCGTGGAGAGCATATGGCAGCAAAGAGTCCTCAGAAGAAACATTATTCGAATTGCAAACAACTCTTACCCACTGATATTCGGTAACACACCTGTGCAACCAGTTATGCACACAGAAATTTTGGTCTGATCATCCAGAACAACTGTAGATAGGACGGCCACACCAGATGCACCGTCAAGAGGTTAAATTGTTGATTACCTGCATACAAAACTACACATACAGAATATCCAGGAGAGTATTACTATGAATCATTCATCTTGCCTTACTTTGACTAAGCTGATATCATATGTGACAAGTGGAGTGAGACACAAGTAAACATGTTAGAAAATCTGCATTTAGAAGCAGTTTGCGTCATTACAGGAGAGATGTTAAAGGCACAAGTCACTAAAAAAGTATGAAGAATCCAAATTCTGCTCTTTAAAAGAAAGGAGAAGAAGACACAAGCTAATCAAGTTTTATAAGGTGGTCAATGGTTTGTGTTCAGAATACTTTATGCAGCCTAGTCCCAGAGGTGGTGTCAACAAGAAATCCCTATTCATGGCGAAGACCTTTTTGAAAGACATGTGCCTCTATGCAAAACAGAAGTGTACACAGGCTCATTCATTCCAAGCGCAACAATATTCTGAAAAGACCTCCCAGATAACGTAAAGTCCATAAACTCTTTTAGCAAATATAAACGTTCTGTTCATGGGATGATTCGGTTGTCTCCCATTGCTACTCTTCTGGAGGCATACACGAGCAAATTACTGTTGCAGACTTCACGTAGGTAGGAATGAATAACTTAAATCAAGATCTTGCTAACCATCATTTGATCGGAAATCCAGTCTGTGAATGTGGCACTGACTCAGAAGCGAACTAACATTTCCTACTACTCCTGTCCAAATTTCAGTTCAGTTCTGAGGTACGGTATCTAAATCCTCATCCCGTCTAGGAATGTTAGATGCTTCATAGTTGTGTGTGTGTGTGTGTGTCTGTCTGTCTCTGTCTGCGTGTAAAGGAAAAATAGGACAGGTGTTTAAGTACTCGTTTTCTTTTTTTGTGTGTGTGTGTGTGTGTCCGCTGTTTGCCCGCGCGCGCGCGCTTGTGTGTGTGTGTGTGTATGTGTGTGTCGGGAGAAGGGGGGGAGGGGTGCTCCAGTGTCATTTAGTTGATGAGGCACAGTGTGTTGCGACCTCGTCCATCCACCTACAACGATTCCTTCTTTACAAAACTCAATTTAAATCCAAGGGGAAACTTTTAATCGTCTGCCTGGTCTCTCTGTTTTAACCCCGCACACTTCTTTTTAACGATGCTCTTCGCCACAAGTAATAAACAGGGTCGTCTCCCTTGCTTCTTTGTCTCTCAATTCCCAGTGGAAACGAAGCGAGGGGTAAGCCAGACCAGTGTGGGTGAAACAAGGGGGCGAACGTCACAGCGTAGAAGTCTAGTGACGCATTGGTAAAATGAACACAAGAATGCGAGTCAGGGGAGAATACTGGGTGTGAGGAATAACCAGCGAGCTGACCAAATTGGGCTATTTGATGAAGTGATGAGGAAGTATAAACAAGAGACTCTTGACCCAATCATTCAAGGTCTTGTGACGAAAGGACTCGCTGAAGTTTGAAGTGCACTTTGATTAACACCCTTTGTTTAGTGTTAGCGGAGGATACTTACCCGCTTAGGTCGACTCTGAAAGAAAGAGAACGGTCTTCTTTCCTGCAAAGTACCGCTGATTTGTCTTGGATGAACGGTGTTTTATCTGTTACACTGAACTGTAGCTGCCTCTTCACAATACTTTCCCATTTGAATGCTATCCCTGTGCATTGGAAGATGTTGAGGTGAGGATACATTCTTAACATCATCAAGGTACTTTCATTCTGTTGTCTTGGGGGGGGGGGGGGGGGGGGGGGGGGGGGGGGGATCTTGTTTGCTTCGTTTTAAAACAAAAGCACCCGCGAAGTATTAGCACAGGACTTTTTTTCATTGTAAATATGTTCATATTTTTATGGTTTATAAGGCAAATGAAACCAAATTATAATTAAACTTTTCTGCTACTTCTGATTGTCTTTAATTAAAATATAGAGGTGTTTCTCCTCTAAATTGTGTACAACCAAAGATGCTTTATTTTCTGTGGTATCATTCAGCCTGTCCCTTATTTCCTTTTTCCCCTCCACAGAACAAAGTAGGAGTTTTTGTTGTAAAGTTGCTTCAAAAAAAAGCGGTATTGAAAATGAGGTATTTGTTATAGCTCATAGAAACATACCAGCTTAAAAGTGCTTTTAGGAAAATAAGATCAGTGACCTTTTTCCCGTAGTTTTCCATCTTTAAATGAAAGTTTTGTTCACACAAATAATACAGTACTATTTTGAATGTTGGAATTTTGAAACGTTTGTTTGTTCTTCGAGAAACAACTAGACGCGTCCCAAATGACAGAAAAATAGTCTTTATCAAACTTCAATGACATGAAATCAAATCACATGCTTGTTTGCAACTTTTAGTTTATTGCCTTTCAACAATCTAAAACCAAGACTACGAGTTTCGCCGAATAAAACTTTGTATGTAGCATGTACACTGAGACAATGAGCTTATTGGCGCGA
>JADBJO010003058.1:42500-52500 GCA_016801955.1 Conus betulinus | reverse complement strand
TGTCATTGAGTACCTTGAAAAGAGGACCACAAATAAATTTCTTAACAGTTGTCTTTGTCCACCTACATCCCCCTGCTCTCTTACCTTCAACTCTCTCTCTCTCTCTCTCTCTCTCTCTCTCTCTCTCTCTCTCTCTCCAACCCCACCGAAGGAGACACTGCACTGCTGCCGAGTCACTTCGGTGGTTGTCAGTGGCGCCTGTTCTGATCCAATATACGCAGGATACCACCTACTTAGCCCCCTACCGACGACAATAATTGCTTAGTCGCGGAGCCGGCGTGAGTGAGCTCTCCCTCCGGAGGGCGCCCCCACGTCCGTCCAACAACAGCCCCCATGGACTCGCCGATACCGGTGACCCGACGGAACCAAACCAAGGTCACAGACGTGGAGAGGACATCGAAATGAGGTCACCATGAGAGCAGGGCATGAAGGCCACAGAATTTGAGACTTTTTTTATGCTCATCGATGAGAATGAGGATGATTAAGATGATGCTACGGATTTCCATTTCGGTCTGAGACTGCATGACAAGGCTGTACTCTACGTTTCCTTTCATAATATATCCCGGCGTCAACCAGGTCCGAGAGATACAGACATCTGCAGTGTTGGTCAGGAGATTTGAGCAACGCTCTCAGAGATGCATCCATTAAAAGGATGAAACTCGACTGTGTGGTCCCAGTCTTCCCAACTGCTAGACCCGTTCTGAATCTGACATCACTTCATGCGCTATGCTGAGGTATGAAAAAAAAAACTAACATAAAAGCCATTCGTTTTTTTAATCTGACCATGTCAGTAGATCACCGTGCCAAATGTTAAGAAAGTCAAACAGATACTGTACGTTTGTATTAGTACCAAGAACACAGATACACAGACAGACAGACACACAGGGTGCTTGTTATACATTAGATTGTGATTGCAGGGTCCTTCTGATCTTTATCGTTCTTTTGTGCACATTTTTTTTTTTTTTCAGAAGTGATCGTATCAGGAGGTGCTTTCTTTCGGCAGTTGTCATGTCTGAGATTCCTGCCAGTCAGAATCTCAAAACTGCATCATCCTGAGCGAGTCACTGCGCCTGATGTTAATCAGATCACACATGTCACAGGTCATACCTTCCTGTACGTGGTAGACGACTGATGCAATACAATGCTCTTTGAGAATTTAGTGCCATTTTTTCATACTTTGCTTTAGCACCTTAAGGTGTGCGCCTTTCCCCGCTGTTCATGCTCAATAGCTTGAGGCGTGATACGTCGATGTATTCTTTCAATAGATTACTTTTTGCATAAGATCGCAGTAGTAAGGCAGACGCTGATTAGCAATAGCTGTCTTCTCTGTAATTCAGTGCCGGTGATTGTTAAGTTGTTGATCCGCGAGGCATCCTGACAGAACATACATTGTTTTCAGTCAATAATAATTGTTGTTTGCTAATAAGTTCTAACGGTCGCAGACAATTAAAGTCCACATTCGTCTTTATTTCATACGTTTCTGTTTTTTTTTGATTTTTTGTTTTTCTTTTTTCACCAACAACAATCGACCTTGCTGATTATCTCGCTACGAGCAATAGGTTGATCTAGTGCATTTTGTTTACAGATTCCCCCACATAGCATTATACCGCTTGTGATAAGCGTCGTCCGTGTGGCAGCTATAAAAATCAGCGCCCTTCTGTGGGTGTGTTTCGTTGCAAAGCTACAGTTGGGGGTTTTCACCCTCTGGGTGCAGCTCCTTGCGCTCGTCTCTTGATTTCTCCCTGCTCAAGCGGATGATGGACCCCCGGGCCAGTGGTGTAGTGCGTCCGGGCCTGAGGGAAATACCCTCCCCGTGTCTACATTTGAGATGATTCGCATACTGCTCTCCCGGCTTTGCCCACAGGCGATCTTGGGCCGGGGTTCGCGAGGCGGACCCCCAATGCGACGCGCGGGCGGACTCCGACGGGAGCGCGACCCGGCGGGAAGCCCGCCCCCGGGGTCGCGCCGCGCGCGAGCGAGACGCACCCCAACGTCACCGGCGCAAGAACGGGGGCGGCCCGGCGGCGCTCGGGGGGGCCCTTCCCTTCTTATAGTCCGAGCCTTCATCTTCACCTACAACGCCCGCCTTTCCTGCGCACGGCCGAGAGGCTGGGCACCCTTCTCCTGTGTGTCTCCGTTGCGTTGCTATTGGTTGTTACCGGTGTTATCGTGGTGCCGAGACTTGCTGGTCGTCTCCTGCGCTTTTTTCCGGGGTTCTCGCCCGTGGCCCGTCCACCCTTCCTCCCCCCCCTATTCCATCCTTTTTTCTTTCCCCGACCGGGCTGCTTGTACGTGGCGGCCTGTCTTCAGCTGGCCAGTCTGTCTTTTTTTGTCGCCGCCTGCCGTCCCTCACGTCCTCTATTCATTGTTGAGAGGCCGGGGGCCGCTGGAGGAGCGGGCAGCACGCGACGTCGACCTCGATTTCGAGAGAGGCGCGGTCACCCGTGCCTCTTCTCGCGCCCGCCCGACCAGCCCCCCCCCCCCCCGACACGCTCCCCCCCCCCGCCCCACGACCCTCCCCCTCTCTACTTATCTTCGCCGCCCTGCATCGTCATGCTCCCCACAGCCCCGACGGATCCGCGCCCGCGAGCCCACACACACACAGGACGGGCCCGCACGGCGCAGGAGACCCCCACCAGCGAGCGTCGACCCCGAGCCGACGCGCGACGGGACCCCACGACACCTCCGACTTCCGGGCCGCCTCCGCGGGATTCGGTTCCTTTTCGTCCCTCGTGCGCTTCTCGTGTGCCCCACTCCCCACACCTCTCTCTTCTCCACTCCTTCTCCCTCTGTGTTTTTCTTCGCCCAGCGGTCCCCTCGCTCCCCCACCTCCCCCGCCCTGCCGTCCTTCCCTTGCCACCCGCTCACTGCCGCCCTGTGCCCCACCACCCCCCCCAAACCGCCAGTCCACACCCCACCCCCGACCCCCTCCCCCCGACCCCCCCCCACATGTAATCATAAAAGAACATCAAATGAAAAGAGAAGAGAAATGAAAAACAAAACAAAAAATAATAAGAAGAATAATTAAAAACAAACAAAAAATAGAAATAAAAATGAGAATAACATAATGAAGAGGAAGGAGAGAGTGGGGGTAGGGAGGTGGACAGGTGGGTGGGGGACAATATGTAAATGTACTACAACGTACAAGATTAGCATGTATGAAAACAGACAGTAAAATGAATATGACAAAGTACGTAGTACATAATTTTGAACACAACACATGAATATGAAAAAGCAGGTAATAGGAATTTGGAACACACACAAGCATGGCACGACACAGACAGGGAGAGAGAGAGAGAGCGCGTGGCCGCTGGATGTTGGCGACCCCCTTATCTCTTGGCCGTCGCGAGAAGGGGCGACGAGCGAGATGAGAGGAGGAGAGACGGAGAGAGGAGAGACCGAGAGGAGAGAGAGATCGTACCAAAAGGTCCCCCCTGCTAGGCCGGGCACCCCCACCCCAGCAACCTAACCACTCCATTTTCATAGCCATTCTCATATACCACACACCAGTGGACATTATATCCACTACCCCTCAACCACACTCCACTCCCCACCCACCCCCCCACACACACACCCACCACACCCAAACCCCCTTTACCCTAGAGCCACGACCGAGAGAACCCCGCCGAGAGAGAGACAAGAGGCGAGGTGAGAGAGAGAGCGAGAGTCATATAACCACATATACTAGTCATTAATGTGCATTACATACATCATACTATCACAGGATGGAGTAAATCGTACCTGACATGTGAAGTGATGAAGGAGGCGAGAGAGAGAGAGAGAGAGAGAGAGGAGAGAGAGAGCGATTGTGACTGGGAGGGGAGAGAGAGAAGGATGAGATGTTTGTCGAGTGAGCGTCTCTACAGATCTTCAATACAGTCTGGTCTTGACAGCGCTCATAAATCACAAAACCACGCACAAAAAATCTACATAGGACCAAGTCTGACAGGCTGAAGTCACGGGATCTGACGTTGATGTCCATAAACCGGGACATTGTACAAGAAACGGATTGGATGATCTATCACGCTTACAAGTGGGAAAAAACCTCTCTGAATGTTTTTTCCCCTTTTGAAAAAAACACGCTATGGTACTTCCTTAACATAACCCGTGGCAAGCGTGCAAGAAGGATCTGGAACAGGCTGGGAGTAAGAAAAGGAGGAGAGGCGAGTGCGAGAGAGAGGGAGCAGGAAGTAAGAGTGGCAGTTGAGAGAGGAGGAGAATTAAATAAGTAAGGCAATGCTTGTTGCAAAACACACACACACACACACACACACACACACACACACACACACACACACACACACAACACACCACGCACGCACGCACGCACGCACGCACGCACGCACGCACAAACACACGCACGCACGCGCGCGCGCGCACCACACACACACACACACACACACACACACACACACACACACACACACACTTGTCGTCAGTCAGTGTGGACTAAAGACAGTGTACTTTCTCTTCCCAAACGTCACACCCAACTCAAATCCACATCTGATGAGTGTGTGTGTGTGTGTGTGTGTGTGTGTGTGTGTGTGTGTGTGTGTGTGTGTGTGAATGTGTGTGTGTCTGTGTGTGTATCTCTGTGTGTGTGTGTGCGAGCATGCATGTGTATGTGTGTGTGTGTGTGTGTGTGTGTGGTGTGTGTGTGTTTGTGTGTGTGTGCATATGCGCGCGCGCGTGTGTGTGTGTATGTGTGTTCTGTCTGTCGGTCGGTCAGTCGGTCGGACGGTCGGTCTGTATGTCTGTGTGCCTGCGTGTGTGTGTGTGTGTGTGTGTGTGTGTGTGTGTGTGTGTATAAACGCATGTCCTCGTACCAGCGTGAGATAGTGTGTGTGTGGGTAAGGAGGGAGCGAAGTACTGATATTTCACTGGCTGGATTCATGGACGGCCAGCCATTGAGACTATGGGTACGTCTTGTAATAATGATGACGAAGATGATGACGATGATCGTGATCTGATCATGATGATTTCTCACAGTCATTTTATGTCGAATTTCCCTCCAGTCTCCTGTATTTGACGCATTACCTTGCTCCTCTTCAATGGGACGAACGCAGAATCAAAGACCGAATGATCAAAGACAAGAAGGGAAATAAACAAAAAACTGAAACTTCCTGTCTTAATAGAATTGCCTCCCTTTAACAGTCGCCAACCAGTTCCGTTCAGAACTGCATGATCATGATGATGATTTTTCTCTAAGTCACCGTGTTTATAACTCGTAGAAAAAAAAGATCTTTAATAAATTAATCACTCCAAGAATGGATAGGAAACAAATCATTAGTTGTCACACCAGGCTTATTAATTAAAGAGCTCCCTTATGAATACCGAGCACTCTAATCGTATCCCCGTTGGCTGGGAAGTCAGCGCTGGTAACCGTTTTTTTTTTTATCATATTGTCTTTGATGATCTCCCTTGTTCCCGTCTGTCTTTACTCTCTCGTCCGCTCTGTCTGCCTATATGACCTTTTGTCTGATCTAAACTGCAGAAAATCTCTCTTCAACATATTCTTTTGGAGTGTTGGGATTTGCATGATGTGGGACATAAATATTTTACAGCAGACTCCATGAAAACCTTGTTGAGAGGTGTTCCACCTGATGTGATCTTTGAATTTCTGAAGGAGATTAACATTTTTCATCTGTTCTGAGATTTTACAGTAGAAAGATTTTTTAAACAAAATTTCTTGTGTGTGTTTTTTTAGAAGGTATATTTTAAAGGGTTGTGAGAATGAATGACTTGTAAGTTGGCTTCAGCGCGGTGACTGCCTTGATATGGCCCTTCGCGGTCGGCTGGGCTGTAAGCAATATTACTTTACTTGCTTACTTACTTACTTACTTACTTACTTACTTACTTACTTTCCGCTGATCCTTTTTGTGTACACTTTGTAACATGCCAGTTGGGTTTGGTTTTCTTTTGATTTTTTTTTTTTTTTCATTTAATCTGACCACTAAGTTGTGTGACTGTACGCTCCGTCCACAATGGAGATGGCCTGTCCATTTTTACTGCGTCAATTAGCCCAAGTAACCATTTCATGTTATAATTTGATTCATGAAACTAAACGAACCAAATGGTTAAGTGAGGAAGAATGTATGCATGTATGTACTTGTGAATGTATGCATATACTTCGTGTATGCGTGTATGCGCTTGTGTATGCATGTTCCTGAATCAAACGAGTAACCTAAGTGAGTAAGGTAATTCAGCAATCCAACTGGAGGTCAGAACAATTGCATAGAATTAAGTTGTTTTTTTTTTCCAAACAGATTCGAACTCTAACAACATCTTCACCACCCCAACCACTATCTCCCCATCTTATTTACCCTTACCCTCCCCAACCCCCCTTCTTCTTTTTTTTTTTTAAGTATTAGCCTGCGAACAAACTACGCGTGAATATTTTATTTCTATTTCCCTTGCCATTATCTGAGGTGATCGAATACTTTTTTATGAGGAAAAAAGCTTTCAAAGTTATTTAAGAGAAATTTTACGTTAATTGTACGCAGGTTAAGAAGTGTCATAATGTTACCTAATTAAACAATTGAGAGTCCGGGCCAAAATGTCTGCAGTTGCAGCACACCCCGGCGTTAGTAAAGAGCTGTCAGTGAATGGGAAAGTAACTGTGTATGGTTTGAATTATTAGGTGGAGTTATGCCCCACTGACTCTCCCTCCCTCTCTCTCTCTCTCTCTCTCTCTCTCTCTCTCTCTCTCTCTCTCTCTCCTCTCTCTCTCTCAAGTGTATGTCAAACAGACAATAAACATTTCCATGCACATTGTGTATACCTTTTTGAGTATTCAAGGGCGTGTACGGATTGGCAGTGTAACAAATTATGACAGAACTGAATACATGTTAAGGGTAGAAGCCTCACACATGTTGTTCATTTCAAAAACCAGACTAATACTTGTCATAACCAGTCAATGCTGTTATTAACTCCTGGTAATAGTACGCTGTCGCTGGGTTGATTTACTTTGTTTTGTTTTGGTAATGAAAACCTTTTTTTTCTGATGTGTGTGAGTGATTAGCACTCCGATATGGGTTTTAAACCATCAGATCTTCTGCGTTTACTACTTCTGTATTATTGTCCATGTGCCTGGCCTATCGTATGTCCAAATGCAAATGTTTATTTAGAGAAAGGGAAAGAATGAAACAAATGAACATACAAAAAACAAAATTTACCTTTTCTAAACAATACCAATGGGAGTACGCCAATATATTCACATAAGAATCAAATCCATGAAATAAGTATGGGTATGCGCACACACACCATACAGAAACGGATGCTTTTTGTCGTTTCAAAAAAAAAAAAGGCATGGTGTGTGTGAAACCGCATTTTTTATAAATGAATGATTTCTATGTGTCATATACTACAACGTATGGATATATGCACACCCAGACAGTGGGAAAGAACGCTTTTTTCCGCCTCATAAGGAAAGCTCAAGGAAAACTCGTTTTGGTTATTCCGGTCGTGTTTTATTTCATTTATTACATCCTTGGCTTTACTAATTTTCTTCTGCACTTTGTATGGAAGAAAAAAAATATGTGGGTGGGGAGAGGTGTCTTGAGGGGTTTTTTTTTTTTTTGTTTTTTTTTTTTACTTATGTAGAATAGCTGGAGCGTTTCGTCAGTGATGAAAAAGTTGGTGTGTTTTTGGTCGATGCGAGAAAAGCTGGTGGGATATGTCAATGTGGGGCAGAAACTAGTGTATTTTGTCATCGTGGGAAAAAATCTGTTACGTTTTCAATTTGGCAAAACCCGGTGAATCTTGTCAATGTGGAAAAACTCTATGGCATCTGTAAATCTGGGGAAAAAAATGTTGCATTTTGTTGATGTGGGGCAAGCTGGTGTGTTTTTCGTGTTAATGTGGAAAAAGCCTGTGTGTAATGTCAATGTGGGAAAAAGCCGATGAGCAATGCGGGAAAAGATGGTGTGTTTTTGCCGATATGGGAAATACTAATGTATTTGGATGAGATGAGAAAATGTGGGAAAAGCTAGTGATTGTTTTTTCAGTGTGACAGAATTTGGTATGCCTAGTCGCTGTGAAAAAAAGCTGGTGTGTAACACATGATACCCTGTGTTTCATTGATCATTGCTATCTTTTCTCAACCATCATCAGCATATATTAATGCCATCAAGTTATTCCACCAATTGTAACAATGAATATCATCCCACAGCATTGTTTACTTTTTCAACAACACTATTTGTATGAACCTCCCAACCTCCCACACCCATACCCCCCACCCCATACACACACACATTACATTACCCTCCTCCCGACCACCCACCCCCTTTTTAACCCCACCCCCACCCCCCCCCCCCCCCCCCCCCCCCCAATTATACCTTATCACCCATTAATCTTCCATCCCCTTCCCTCCCTTATTAACATTACCCCCACACCTTTCACAACTACCCACACATAACTACTACCACCTCCTTCATCACCCAGCGAAATCATTTATTTGTTTTTTTTCACTTATTATTTTTTAATTACAGTTACTTTAATTAAAAAATAATAAGTGAATAAAACAGTTACTTTAATTTAATTCATATACTTATTTATTATACTTACTACCACTATGGTTATTATCATTACTATGTCTTCTATATATATATATGTTTCCTTTTAATGTATATATATATATATATATATATATATCCCCCCAAGCATTATTATCAATTCACCTTAACCACAACCATCACAAATATATCACACCACCCCACTAAACCAGCTACACAAACCCCATCGTTTCACTCCCCCCCCCCCCCCCCCCCCCCCCCCCCCCCCCTTTTCCTCTCTCCCCCCCCCCCCCCCCCCCCCCCCCCCCCCTCTGTCGTTTCCGTCTGGCGGCCATTCTTCCTACCACATGGACAGATAAGTCACTCTCTTCGTTCTTTCTCTTTGTACTGTCCTAAATGTTAAATGTGATCTGTTGTGGGTTTTTTTTTTAAGAAGACCCAAGAGGTCGAAATACATCGCGTCTTGTCCTGTGCTTTGTTTGTCAATGACCTTGGTGGTAACTAACTCCCTCTCTTTCTAAATTTTGGTGTGTTTTGTTAATCTTGGAAAATCCTGTGTGTTTTTCGTTGCGAAAAAAAAGCAAGTGTTTTTCATTAATGTGGGGAAAGTTGGTGTGTTTTTGTCACTGTAGGAGAAGCTAGTGGATTTCTGAATGTGGCAAAAGTTGATGTGTCACGTCATTGTGAGAAAAGCTGACGTATTCTGTTGATATTAAAAGCTTGTGTGTTTTATCAATATGAGAAAAGCTGATGTGTTTTACCAGTGTGGAAAAAGCTGGCGTGTTTAGTTAATCTAGGAAAATCTGGTGCGTTTTCCTAACGGGGGAAAGGCAGGTGTACTTGTCAATGTGGGAAAAGCTTGTGGATTTTCTTAATGTGGGAAAAAGCTGGTGTGTGTTGTTGTTGTTTTTTTTTTTTAATGCGGCGAAAGTTGGTGTGTTTAATCATTGTGAGAAAAGCAGATAGGTTTTATTGAAGTGGGAAACACTGGTGTGTTATGTCAAAGGGGGGTGGGGACTAATATGTTTTGTCGATATGGGAAAATCAGGTGTGTTTCGCCAATATGGGGAAAGTTTGTGTGTTTTGTCGAGATGGGAAAAGTCGGTGTGTTTTGCCGGGGTAGGGACAGTTTGTGTGTTTCGTCTAGAGGGGAAAGCTGGTGCGTTTTGTCAGCGTGAAAAAAGCAATTGTATGTTGTCGGTGTGGGGGAAAGCTGGTATGTTTTTCGTAGTGTGGGAAAAGCTGATGTCTTATATCAGTATAGGAAAAGCTAATGGATTTTACAGAAGTGGGAAACGCTGGTGAATTTGCCGATGTGGGAGAAGCTGCTGACTTCAGTCGGTGTGGGAAAATTGTTGCATTTCGTCACGTTTTTGTTTGTTTGTTTGTTTGTTTTTGTGTGTTTGTTCTTTATTTTGTTTTTTCAGAGCTGTTGCGTTTCCTCCTCTGTTTGTTTCTTGATGTGTTCCATTCTCCGTGCCTAATCA